>JAOQMP010013167.1:0-12993 GCA_027563575.1 Erythroxylum pedicellare
AAGACTGCAACAGAAGTGGGTAGCTCTGATGCAGCTAGGAGGGTGAATCCTCTAGGAAGACCAAGGGGGCAAGAACCAGCTAGAGTGTTTGCAATGACACGGGAGGATGCAGAGACAGCTCCATAAGTTGTGACTAGTATGATTAAATTATTTGATGATGATGTATTTGTTTTGATTGATTTGGGTTCTACACATTCATTTATGTCATCAAGTGTATGGTAGAGAATTGAGCCCATTGGATATCCCTTTAATGGTTAGTACTCCAATAGGCCACTATATTGTGATTAGTCAAGTTTATAGAGATTGTGAGATACATATTGATGGGGGGCACATGGTGGTGGATTTAATGCCATTGAAGATGGGGGGATTAGATGTGATTTTAGGTATGAATGCCTTGGAGAAAAATAATGCCAACTTAGATTGCAAACAGAATACGGTGGAGTTCGAGCTGGATAATGGAAGAAACGTGATGTTTATGAGAGATAGAAAATTTAGCTCATCAAGAATTGTTTTGGCTTTGATGGCAGAGAAAATGATGAGGAAAGGGTATGAAGCATTTCTAGCCTATGTGGTAAATATGAGGGCAGATAGAGGGAAGTTAGAAGATATACCAGTGGTCATGGAATTCGCAGATGTCTTTACTGAGAAGTTACTAGGACTACCTCCACCTAGGGAAATTGAATTTCCCATTGAGCTTCTTCCAAGCACAACGCCAATTTCGATTCTGCTTTATAGAATGGATCCGACAGAATTGAAGGAGCTTAAGGAGCAATTGGAAGATATGTTGGAGAAAGGTTATATTAGGCTAAGTTCTTCGCCTTGGGAAGCTCTGTTTCTTTTTGTGAAGAAAAAAGAAGGATCATTGAGAATGTGTGTGGACTATCAGAAGCTCAATCATGTCACTATCAAGAATAGATATCCACTTCCATGCATAGATGACTTGTTTGATCAGTTACAAGGTGCAAGGATCTTTTTAAAGATTGATTTGAGATCAGGTTACTATCAGCTGAGGATAAAGGAGTTCGATATGATAAAGATTGCTTTTAGAACATGGTATGGACACTTTGAGTTCTTGGTTATGCCTTTCGGGTTGACGAATGCACCCGCAGCTTTTATGGATTTGATGAATAGTCTTTAAGCCTTTTTTAGACTAATTTGTCATTGTCTTTATTGATGATATTTTGGTCTATTATAAAAGTGATAAGGAGCATGAGGAACCTTTAAGAATTTCTTTGGAGACATTGAGGAAGAATGAGTTGTATGGAAATTCGAAAAATGTGAATTTTAGCTAAAGGAGGTGACATTTTTTGGACATGTGATTTCAGACCAAGTAGTACATGTGGATCTGAGGAAGATAGAAGTGGTTGTCAAATGGGAAGCACCTAAGAATGTAGCTGAAGTGAGAAGTTTCTTAAAATTAGCCAATTGTTAGACCCCACTTTTGGAGCCCAACATCGTGAGACGTGAGCCTAATACCTTATAGTCTTCGGAGCCCAATAATTCGGAGTCATAAAGCATGAGCGGGCTTCCTTGTGGGGTTATTTCAATGACTCCTCATTAGCCATTGGCCCATAAGGGTGATGTGCCCACACCAATTAAACACCAAATCACAATTTGATTTCTTTAAAACAATTGTAGCTCTCTGCCTCTTGTTTATTTTGAAATAAGAACCACCTTATTCGGAGCTCTATAGCTCAAGATATGCCTAAAAAATCCAAGTACATTCATAACCTGGTTATGCTTTTCCAACCAATCCCTCATTTTATTTCCATCATTTTTTTTAAATTTAGATGAAAAGCTACAAATTTTTAAGGAGATATAGCAAAATGTAATAGGATTATATTCCTTCAATAATCTCTTCATTTGGAGGTTGAGTGATTACGTTATGGCCAAAAGAATCAAGTATGTTTATGTCCTCAATAATATTGTGCCTCTCTTGAGAGAATTAGCATAACTTTCTCTACAAAATTTGTATTGAGGTCATTATTGGACGGTTTGAAAGAGAACTTCTAGATCTACACCTTTTATGAAGACTCTAAAGTGAAATTTGATTGTATATAGGGTCAAAAATGTGACCAGACGATAGGATCAAATTAACAATGCACCAGATGATGTGACGTCATCACCATATGATATGATGTCACTAGACGAAGCATCCTCACCAGACGATACGTTCTCACTAGATGAAGCGTCCTTACCAGATGATACGTCCTCACTAGATGAAACATCCTCACTAGACGATACTTCCTCACCGGATGATACATCCTCACTAGACGACATGTCATCACCAGACGATACATCATTACCAGACAATAAGTCCTTACTAGACGATACATCCTCACCAGACGAAACGTCCTCACCAGACGACATCATCACCAGACGATACGTCATCACCAAATGATATGTCCTATACTCTTGAGCATCTCCACTTATAAGGACCATAACTTTTGACTTCGATATCCAAAAATTCATACTTTATAGTGTTGGAAAGTTAGAAAGACAAGCTACAACTTCCATGAAGAAAACTTGTCAAATTCATCCTAAATCAATCCAGATTTTGCCCTAAAGTGAGAACATGAATTTTTCACTTATGGAAGACTTGAAATTTTGCACTATGCAAACTTGGAATGTTCTCAGCATAACCATTCAGCTGCCAAAATGATTTCATTAAACTCTCAAATCTCAACTCATTTGTCTCATCACCTTCAACTACATCTGATCAATTATAATTCCTATCTTCCTTTCTATAGTGTATATATATATATAAACGATTTATATTCCAAAATCATCAACTCAAGTTGATTGCTTCTTCACGTATATCTAATTTCAACTCACATCTTCCATGCACCATTCACACTTCATTAACATCAAAAGAATAAAGTTTTTACAATGTTTTAGTGGGCATTTAAAGCCACCTTACATCATAGTACAAAAATACTAACTTTATAAGAACAATAATTTCTCAAAATGTGACTAAAGCCTTGTCTTACATTATCTAACTTCAAAAGAATAAAATATACAAATTGGAGTGATGCCTTGACTCTCGACTTGATCACTTGGTATCTTATTCATCGCCTGTAGATGGGAAGGAATGAGGGTGAGCCTAAAGCTCGTGGGTAACAGTTTTATAACAGAAAACAAGCAAAAAACCTTGAAAACCCTTATGATCATAACAAATTTTCATGAAAATCCATACAACATAAATTTATCAACTTGCATAAGTCAAACAATCATCAAACTTGTCAACATATGTAAACACATAAGCACATCATAATGGTTTGAGTAGATCCATAAACATGACGAACTACATAATTTCACATAATGGTCCTGTGTAATCATAAACTTAAAAGAGTTTATGAAGAAGCTCCGTGTCACTAGCGGGTAGGCGGGAAAAACCTTTAACTTGGCCAACGTGCATGTCACATTCTTGAATGGACTACACCAAACCCACATAACATGTAATTCATGAATGGAAAACAGTTTGCCCAATTGGCACATTTTTGGAAACTTGATTTCATATGCTTAGTATCCTTTCAAAATCATTTCCATTTTTGTTTCATAGGTCATTCACGAACTTCATACACACATATATAGGAATTTCTCAAGCATTTAAAGAACAATGAATGCACATTTTGAAAGTAGTTGAAAACATTTACTTCCTTTTCTTGAAAGAAACATTGATGGCTTATTATTTAATTATAAAAATGTAACCCACCTTAGTCTCTTTGCTTGAAAACTTGCTCAAGGATGTCTCTCCTCTTACTTCTGTTGCCTCTCTTGCATCCCTTCAACATTAGTAAGATTCCCTATTCAAAAACTGAACTCCAATTGGAAAACCCAAAGAAACCTATGCATGAAATTGATCATAGAATACTTATACCCATGCATTTTCTAAGCTCTTTGAATCAAATCCCTTCCAAAAATTCAAATATTAAAATACCAACTTACCTTAAATCTTCACTAAACAATGAGTTTCTTAGCTCTAATTGAAGCTTTAACGTTCCTCTTCCTTTTTCCCTATTTGCTCAACCCCAAAATCCCTCTTAAAGACTAAGAAAAATTGAAACCTAGATGACCTCCCTTGTTTTCTCTTCTTGCTCTCTTTTTTTTGTGTTTCTCTCTCTTCTCTCTTTTCTCATTCACATTTCTGGCTTCTTCCAAATGCAAGACAACAAATTTTCTCTCCCTTTTTATACCCCTCCTTCAATGCCTTAAGACTTTATAATTTAAGTGATGTTCCAACAATGCCCCTCATGCAATCTTACCACCCTAACACTTTAACTCAATTAACCTATGTCATATAATCTCACTCACATTAACATGCTAATTAATTCCAACACAAATTAATCTAGCAAGACCCAAAATTAATCTAATCATGCTTATTCTTTAAGAAAAAAATTCGGGGGCTAACAAAAATCATATCATTGGTAAACTATTTGGCTAATGTAACTTACAAAATGAAAAAATCCTAATTCATTTTCGTATTAATGCATGTTATAAAATTGTGGTCTTCAATAGAAAATCAGGGAAAATTCATGATGAGCATGTCATAAAAGCCACACATAAACAAAAGACAATGAGACTAATATAGATATGTCAGTCTAAAAGGCTCAAAGCACGACTTTTTAAAGCAAACACATATTGACCAATAATCTTAGTACGAAATACATAACTAAGTAGCCATGAAATTTTACTCTCTAATTATAACTATAAAATCGTAGAAGCAATATAGAAGAGAGAATGTTTTTTAACATGCAAAAAGAACTTAAAAACATGTATGAAATAAACTTTAAAACATGCAGGACAAACAAGATCCCTACCCCAAACTTAGAACTTATATTGTCTCCAACGTAACATTAAATGTAAGAAATGAAGCATTCAACAAAAACAAAAAATGTTAAAATGTAAAGGAAAAGGAAAAGGAACAAACTCCCTTTGGATTACTTTCCAGGCAATGCCTTTGTTTATTGTCGTTGGCTCGACTTATTTTTTCCTCATCACATGATAAAATTTTAATATCTAATGATCATAGCTTTTGCATTCTCCACTTGAAATTCTTCATGATAAGGCTTTATTTGATGACCACTCACATTCATTGTCTTCCATATTTTTTGACTCTTAATATCTACACTACTATAAGGAGAGACATTTGTAACCATAAAAGGATTGAACTAATAAAGACGCAATTTATGTGGAAAAAGTTTATATCTAGAATAATAAAGCACTCTTTGACTAACAATAAAGATTTTTCTAGAGACATCAAAAGCTTCGGTCTTCTCTTTAATTGAAACTACTTCTAGTTTTATTTATACCTTTCTACTCAAAATCCTCTTATAGTGAAGGGTCAATCACATTAATTCCAAAAATAGAATGATCATTTGGGGCTACTTCATGAAATCAAAAATATTGAAATGTGTAATTTCCCCATCAAATTCCATTATGAACGTACCCTTATGAACATCTATCTTAGTGTAGGTAGTGTTAAGGGATGATCTACTCAGTAAGATAGGTATTGGATTATAAGAAGTTTCATCATTTATATATATTGCATAAAAATTTGCATAAACACTAATTAATTTACCTACACCAAAACATGATCAATCACCCCATTTGGATAAGCATTAGTATAATTAGCTAATTGTATGATAACAATAGTTTTATTTAACAGCCTTAAATTTAAAGAAGCATAGATGGATCAAAGCGTAATATTACTTAATAAACCTAAATCTATCGACACTTATTTAATAATAGTGTTACCAATTTTACAAAGATTGGTCAACATGTATAGGTCATTACATTTAGGAAGTATTTTCTTTTCAAAGACTACAAGAATAGTTTCAACTATCCTAATCATTTCATTACCTCTTAACTTTTGCTTATTGGTACATAATTTGTTAAGAAATTTTGTATATCTCAGCACTTGGTTGATTGCATCTAACATTGGTATCTTCACCTCAACCATTTGAAAAGTCTCCTAAATCTCCTTAACCTCATCCTTCTTGTTTGACTTTGCTAACCTACTAGGGAAAGACAAAGGGTTAGTCTTAACAACAATTAGGGATTCAGCATTTACCTTTAAGCTAGATGATATATCTTTTTCTCCTTTAAGATCCTTCTTAAGTTTTTGTTAACTAATCATCATTTGTGTACTCCTCTCAAGGTCCTCAAGCTTCCTAACACTCTTTAAGGTGATTCTACTAACATTCTTTATATTTTTCTCAGTTTATGAAGTCAGTTTAAACTATTGATAGCCATTTCCATCTAACTCATCTGGTTCTCTAAATTCTAAAGGTTAGTCATAGTCTCTTGGAATTGAGATATTCTCTTTTGTAGAAACTACTTTACATCCTACTAGAGATATAAAGTGTTAGTGGTAGGAGACTTAACCAAATATTCTAAAGACATATTGGAGGTAGAGCTGGAGGCCTATTTTCTCTGTTGAAATTGTTGTTCACCTTATGGCCTATGTGAGAAGTAGTTTTACTAGTTATTCCCTTATAAATCAAGTTCAGATGATCTCTTCAACCTTGGTTGTATTGAAGGGAAAATTTTCCCCTGCAACATTGACATACTTTATGTTTTCATCTTGCAGAGTTGGACACACATCTTATGGATGATTTGCATTTGTATATATCCTATAGACTTTCACATTTGCTTGCCCTATAGTAATTTGTCTAAAAAAGGATTTTAGTTCATCTAACTAATGTTCTATAGATAAATTTTTTATATCATTTATCTAAAAAACATCGTTATGAATTCCAAATTATTGAGTGTTTGCTACCATGTGCTTGATTAAAGTTTTAGCCTCCTTTTCATATAGTGCTCCATCACTTGCTACATCTACTAAGCTTTTATCCATAGGCAATAATTCTTCATAGAAGTATTGGATAAGGATTTGTTCCATGATATTATGATGAAGGCTACTAGCACACAACTTTTTGAAGAATTCCCAACACTCATAAAGGGATTGTCTATGTTGTTACTTTATCTCACAAATATCTTTACTTATGCTCGACGTCTTTGATTCCAAAAAGTACTTCTCCAAAATAGCCTCTTCATTTTGATCTATGTGCTTACAGTCCTTGTAGGAAAATCAAAAAGTCAATGCTTTATTGCATCCTTCAGTGAAAATGGAAGGGCTTTCAACATAATATGCTCATTCGTTACCTTTGAAGGTTGCATACTAAGACAGATCACTTCAAGCTCCTTAAGATGCCTATGAGCATCCTCACCTATAAGACCATAAAAATTAAGCAAAATATGTATCAATCCATACTTAAGATTAAATTTAATATGTTCAATAAAATTTGAAGAAGTAATGCATAAAGGTCTTTCAGTCAAGTATGGTGCAACCATCTCTCTTAAAGTTCTCAAATTGGTCATGGCTTCCTCAAGTTCAATTCCTTATTGTATTATTGGAGTTTTTTTGTTTCCCTACGTAACATTTACAGTGTCCTTTTAATATGAGGATTTAATTGTACAAGGTCTTGATAAGGAGATCTCATCATTATCATACAGAAACACTAACAAAAACAAAAGGATAAAAAATAGCTATAAAAACTAAATATACAAAAATATATATACAAAACACCAACTAATATCAAAAATTAAAATTAAATCACCCCACTCCTTGACAATAGTGCTAAAATTCTTGATGCATATCGAACACACTAGAAAATAGAACCTAACTCTACACAACTAAATTTGAAGTAGTGGTGAGCGTGGATCAGATCCACAATGAGTGTGTACTTAGCTCTTTTAATGAATAAACTAGTGTTTAGAATTTTAGGGGGTGTTTGGTTAGATTTGATTAACAAAATAAAATAAAAATAAAAATATTGAAGGTAATCAAATCAAATAGTACAAAATTACTATAATTAATTAATGGGTTCCGAATATAGATAGTGGTTCCATCTCAACCTTAACATGAATGTGCATAATCAATCTTCATATTGTTCTTGAACCTCTCATTGAAAATAATAACTATAGATTAGCAACAAGCTCTATTAATCTTAATTTTCCCCTAGGTTATATCAAATTAAAATAAGCTATTTATTGATGTCTAGCTACAATACAATCCTGGACAAGCTTTTTAGATTTAGTTTGAAAATTGCATTATATAATTGGAAAATTGGTTAACCTAGGCAACAAGCACATAAGCTTAGGTCATTTAACCTATCCTATTTTATCCCTAATGATGTGCAACCATTAGTTTACAATAAATGAATCAAAGTTACAATGATTACATATTACAATCTAGATTATCACAATAAGTTCATACATGAATAATCTATTTGAAGTTTCTAAATCATTCATGCATAAATCCTAAAACATTAATCATATAACAATATATTCACTTCCAAAAGGGAGTTAAGAAAAACATCACTAGATTATACTGAAAATTAGGGTCATGTCTGTGGCGTCCCAATACCCTCTGGAAGGATACGGGAGTGCCACATCGGACTCACAAATAGAAACAAACAATAAACCGATGCAGAAGCATTTCAGAACACACTAAACATTCATTACATAAGTTTTCAGAAACTGAAGCAAACATACATTACATATCATAAGTTCAAAAACTAGCCTGTATTATGGTTATTACAAACCTTCATACAAATGCAAATACAAGCCAAAAATCAAAACTCAAAAAAACATTTTTATCAAAACAAGACTCAGACTCCATTAGCCATTATGATTGGCTCATCCCAGTCTTTATAATCTTCACTCAGAACCTACACGGGGTAAATCCATCGTGCTAAGCATATAGTTTAGTAAGCAATAACTAATCTATGTTTAACCACAACAAATATAAAATCATGTGATAACATAAACATCTCAATCATAATCAATTTCAGGAATAGAGTATGATTTATTAATACAAACACTTCGAATGCTAAAGTCAATCACTTCAATAGCAGATCAGAACATACAGAATACAGAATTGATTTTCAGAATAGGGTGTTAACCCATCAAACTAAATTATGGTTTGTTTCTTATCAAAACTTATCAGAGATCAAATACAAAACAAGTTAGACTATTAATCCATGAACAGAAGTAGGTAACGGGACTTATACAGAAAATACCACAAGTGGCATCACTAAACAGAAGAGACCGAAGTCTCAACTCTGAAGTGTCTAGAAGAGACTGAAGTGTCCAGAAGCAGCTGCAAACCCTTCTAGGCATACCTATTTACCCATAACTAGGACTCGATAGTTACAAAACCAAATAAGTTCATTTCATGTACAATAATAATTATTCAATCATATTCGCATGCATCAAACAATTCGGACAGTGATTATCTCGAGTTCAGAACACAATCAGCATAAAAACACAATTCAATTTAGTACTAAACAGAGTAAAGTAAAGTGTGAGCGTCCTAGAGATTATTGACAAATATTGTGCATGATTAAGAATTCATTAATGCACATTCATGTATACTGAATATGCATGATGCATGTTTATGAAAAAATTTGGGTTTCTTATCCTTATTCTTGTCACATTATCAATCATGTGAAACCATACTCAATTGATCAATCCAGATTTATCTAATAACCAAATTTCAGGTCCACTTTGTTAAATTATTTTCATTAGGAAATTGATGTAATTTGATAACACTTCCTCTAGAAAATTTTTCTCCCATGTCTTAAGTTTCTAATGAGATCAATATCAATCCATTGGTTCTGTATACTAAAAGTTATACTCAAAAGATCTCAAACTATACTTAAGCTTCAATAGAATTCTTATCTCAACTTCCAATCAAATTCTAAAATTCTTACAGGTAAAATTTGAATTCAATATCTTCATAAAATTTGTATCCGCATGACTCTAGTTTAATTCAAATTAAGAAGCACCCCATTTAGAAATCTACAGATCTAGATATAAGTAAAATACCGAAGTATGTTTAGTAAAATCATCCCAATTATCATACTTCAGTATAGTCACATTTCCATCTTAAATTCATCAATTAATTCACTTTATAAGATTATAAAATTTGGTGGGAATGAAAATCAATATCTTATGAGTCCATTGGTTTAAGAATCAAGTCATTGGGATGTCGTGTGAAGAAGTTATAAGAAAAAGATCAAAGTATGTTCAGAAAATAACCTCCTTCGGATAAACAGGGAAGTCGCGATCGTGCATATGCACGGCCGCAATACACCGGGTGATCCAGTAAAGTTGCGATTGTGCTTCAACCTCTTTAGCCAAGTAAAGCACGATCGCAACATCCTTTTTCTTCACCGCCAGTTTTTTCTTCTCTTCTTCTTTGATTCATTTTCCAAATTTTCTTACTTTTACACATTATTGTCAATGCATTAATGCACTAACCATCTTTTCCACTTCCATTTCAGTTCTACAACACACAACAAATCCAAATTTCTAGATTCAATAAAAACATTAAAAAAATCAGATGCTTATTCACACCAATTACTAACTTTTCTGCACTTTCTTTCTTCCATCGTCATCAATTCTTACTCTTCGTTTAAATCATTTCTAACTTATTTTCACTATATATCCACTCCATTCCATCTCACCTTACTCCAGAATAACTAAAAATCAAGATTCAATATACACATCAGAAATCCGAACTACTTGTTCAGTTTCTCTCACTACTATGTGTTTTCATTCTTACTATTGTACTTTATTTTCAAACAGCAACAATGCAGAATTTATAGCCTCACGGTTCTATACCACATTTTTCTATATTTAACTAAATCACAGTGAACTTCCATTCCCTCAATCTCAAACACATAATTTGTACATTTTCTTCTTGCTACAGGAGTGTCACGGGTGTGCAACTTCTAATCACACCAATGCACACCATTTTCTGCATTTTTGCATAATTTCTCTCCCTCTCTTCTTCATCTTAATCCATTCCAAATTCATATTCTCTACATTTTCTCACCCATTGCAACTTATCTAATACTAAAACAACTCAAAACTCAAGATCAAAATTCAAACTTCAAAAACCGTGTATGCACTCTGTTCCTTTTCTCTCTACTGTAACTTTACATTTTCTGCACATTTTCAATTTCACTAAATCTCACTTAACACATTCTTAACATCACTGAAGCTATCCTTCTTACCCACCTCATTTTCTGCTATGGTCTACTTCACTAAGTTTCTCTTTAAACTACATGCAATTGGTATTACACCTCCTGTACCTTTCCACTATACAGTATTATCAGCTCATCCCAACATCACTTTCACCAAAGCTACTCAACTTACAAAACTCACGCATGAATTCATTTCTAAACCGTAAAACATTCATCAAACTTATTCACAAAACCTAGAAAGTTAGAAACATCACTTACTTGATTTTTCTACAAATTCTTTAATAAAGAGAGTGAAGAACAGGGTTCGATGGTTGGACAGAAAGCAAGGAGATTAAGCATAAACAAACACTAGTTGGATGGAAATGTTTGTTTTACACTGGATAATACTCATGTAAAGATCAAAGTTGTGGTTCAGTGAAGATCAAAGCAAAACCAAAGAGCAAATAAGGAGTTACTGAGTTTTGCCTTACTCAACTGTGATATCATGCTTTTAAAAAAACTCATTGACACTTGGCCCCATTGCATGTGGGCCATTTGTTATCCATACAAGCTACCACATGTCTCTAAAATGTCAAGCCATTTGTCACACTTTTATTTGTTACAAAATCATGTATTTTTTTCAAAAATTCACCAAAAATTTTGAAATTATCATAATAATCCCTAAATAAAATTTTGACACCTAAAAACCACAATTCTCATCTTAATCAAAATTTTAAAAACAATTACACCCAAAAATGTCAATAAATGCATTTATAATTATTTATATGAGTCAAAAATATATATTTACACATTGTTGAATACTCAATTATGCAAAGCATACAATACCCTGCTAATTCGTCATTATTCTATCCCCTAATATGGGGTGTTACAATTCTTCCCTCCTTAAGAAATTTCATCCTCGAAATTCATACCTGATTTGAATAGTTGCGAATACTGAGCTTTCATGGTTTCTTCAGGTTCCATGTTTCTTCCTTAAGTCCATGGTGTTGCCAAAGTACTTTTACTAAAGGGATTTGCTTATTCCTAAATTGCCTGACTTCTCGAGCTAATATAGAAACTGGTCCCTCTTAATAAGACAAATCTAGTTGTACCTGAATTTCTTGCACTGGAATTTTATGTGTAGCATCAGACCGATATTTTCTTAGTACAGAAACATGGAACACATCATATAGTTTGTCCAATTCTCAGAAAGAGCCAACTAATAAGCAATTGGTCCGACTCTTTTGAGAACTTCCTAAAGACCAATGTATCATGGACTAAGTTTCCCCTTCTTACCATATCAAAGTATCTTCTTCCACGGTGAAACTTTCAAGAACACCTTATCACTTACTTGATACTCAATATCTCTCCTTTTTAGATCAGCATAAGTCTTCTGCCTATCACTAGCAGTTTTCAATCTTTATTGAATAATCTGAATGTTTTCTTCAGTATCTTTCACAATTTATGACCCGATCATCTTGCTTTCACTCAACTTAGTCTAACATACCGAAGTTCTACACCTTTTACCATAGAGCGTTTCATAAGGTGTTGGAATTAAGTAAATATAGTTCCCTGGAAAGTAAGGGTATTTACATGCACCTTAATCTTATTCAGTTACAGTTTTGTAATGGAAATATGTATTATTAATAAAACAAAAGAGTTTGGTTTTATTTGTGTAAGCATTATATATCTAGTTAAAAGGTACCAAGATTCTTTTGTAAGTAATATACATTTACATAGAGATGTATAGGAAAAATGTATATTATTATAATCTAAATTAATGGATTCATAGTTGAATAATCAAGTTGGTCGCTTGATTATGGTTTAAACTGTAGTGTTGCGATTTATCTCCATATAAATAAAGGAGTTTACTTCAAGAAAATGATGAGTTTCATATCATGATAGTAGTCGACTATCGATAATGGCACTATTAAATGAATCTGGAATCAAGTATGTT
>JAOQMP010013178.1:0-12993 GCA_027563575.1 Erythroxylum pedicellare
ACTAGATATATATATATCAATTAGTTCATGATAAAATAATGAAAAACAACATAAAAATAGAGAAACAATAAAATAAAAAATAAATATCCTCATTGGTTTTAAATCTTTAAGTGCTTATTGAATCTTTATAGATTTCTTTTTTCCTTTCCCACTTTCTTTTAATATTCTAATTCTTTTTTAACTCCTAAACTAATCCCCTCTTATTTTCAGCTACCTCTCCTTTAAAAATATGAAACCTTATTTTTTTTGCTTGATGTGGCCTTAATAAGAGATCGTATTGGGCTTTTAAATTGATTCACCTACTTTTCTAGAAAATTTATGTATCAAATCATTGTCAATAGGGGAAGAACATGGGTTTGTGTTACCACCATGTTGGTGACATGGGCTGAACATAGTCTAATGTCCTAAGCACTTAGAAAAAATTAATGCCCCTAAATTGAACATGGTCTAAACATGAGGGCATGTTGTCATGTTAGTTGATTAAACATCTGCTTTAGAAACATAATAGTGCAAGTTTGAACATGGGTAGTAACATATTATGATTTTGTTACTATTTTCTGAATCCTTCTCTTCATGTTTGCCAAATCTATTCCAAAGTGACTTAAATTATCTCCAAATTCATCCTTTTTTTTCTTTAAGGAGCTAAAAGACGACTTGAAATAAAATATAAATCATTCCAAGTACCAAATCCTATAAAAATACCCAAACTACAAGCACAATGCTTTAAAATATTATATTAAAAACATAGTGTAAGAATTTTCTTATCCCCAAGCAAATCAATTTTAGTATCCTATCTCTAATAGGAGATAATTTGATAAAAGCATTAAACAAATAAACCATATCGAACAAGATTATCCACCACTCATTCAACTCCAATGGTAATCAAGTTGTTAGGAAACTAGTTATTTATGTTAACTCAAAAATCAACTCAATTCTCTTCACTATTCTTTAAACTTCAACTCAATTCAAAAAATTCATATCTATATGTTAAATGAACTTATTTCAACTCTATAACATGTTCATACCCATTATTAAAGTGAAAAAAACATTAAATTTAAGCAAAAAAAATTAAAGAGCATTTAGAAGCTTTTTTGAAAAGTCACTTACCCTTTTGACGTGAGAGTAAACACGTTACCATGAATACCCTAAATATTCAATTAGATCAATGTCTCAAATGGCTACTAGACCACTATTTAACTTCAAAATTTTTATTGGTATAAAGGTAGTGGAGTGAAATTATTTGATACTAAATTATTCAAACCTTTTCTTTTCTTTTTTTAAATTTTTATGTAGGATAACAAAAATGGTCTAAAGAAGTCGCATTTACTATAGTATAATGATGCATATTAAATATCCATTCTCCAAATTCAAGAAGCAAATTGAATTCAACTTTTTCATCAAAATCTTGGCTATTTTCCTAAACCCTTTAAGTCAAAAGACAATCAAACTCATACTAGATTATGTAAATCAATATGCTATTAAAATAAAAACAAATTCTAAAAATTGCTCTCCATTATGATATAACAAAATTAATAAGCATGGGTACTAAAGTTATAAGAAGTCCCTCCCCACACTTAAGTCATATATTATCCTCAACATACATATCATAAAAAATAAATGAAAGTAAATAGAAAAGTGGACATAAATAAATTAAATGACTAGTAATTCTTTGATATATAAAAGAAAAGATGTAAGTCTTATTAAATTTATTAATAGATTAGCTGTCCATTAAAATATCATCTATTATAGTGAAGATATATAATAAAATAAAATAAATATAAGATAAGATGAAATGTGTTATTCATCCAAAGATTTGATACAGGAATATAAGTGACTGTCATCCAAGGTCAATCATATTATCTACTGAAATTAGAGAAATCAAGATTCTCTAATTATGACTCTATGGCAATTAGCTTAGTCTCTCCTTGATGCTTGATTTTCTACTCCAATGTTACTATTATAGGCTTGGACCCTCTTTGAGCGATTGTTAGCTTATAATCATCGGTTTCCTACTCATGTTCTAGCTATATTGGTGTTAGCATTCTATAAGGCTCCATATATTACCTAGGCTTTATTGTGCAGGCTTGGATGGATAGATTAGTAGTATGATCTTGATGTCCAAATGCTATGTCAGCTTTACTAGCGTATTTTATATATGTTTAAATGTTGATTCATTTGATATACTAAACTTAGTGATTGATTCCTTAAAAATGCTTAGGGTTCTTTAGCTCATATTTAATCTGAGGTACTTTTCGGAAGTAAAGAAGCTAAAATGACCCGAAAGCATGCCATTGAAGCCATCTTCTTAATTTTCATATTTTATTGATTCATTGAGCATAAAGAAGAAGGTGATTGAAAGAAGAAGAGGAAAGAGAGAATGTCAAATGAAGAAAAAAGAAAGGAGAAGTCTCACAGCTAAAAATTGGATTGCATAGGTGTGAGAAATCTCTAACGCTCATACAACATCTATCATGATGGTGAGTTATCTCTCACGGTCGTGAGAGGGCCATTATGGTTGTGCATGGCCATGCACGACCATGAGAGGCTTACACAGTCGAGCAATGACCTTGCACGACTGTAAATTCTCACACCTGAGAATTAACTTGAGAAAGTTAGGTGTCTTGGCTAGGTGTCACATGCACGGCTGTGAGAGGTTTACACAATCGTTCAATGACCTAGCACGACTATAAATTCTCACACCTGAGAGTTAACTTGAGAAAGCCAAGTGTCTTGGCTAGGTGTGATCCATTTTAAACCTAAATTTTACTACATAAGGAAAGGATATTGATGATAGGGAGGATATTTAGGAAATAACCTAGTTGACAATTTTCTCTCATTTTCTCTTCGGGTTTTCTTCGTTTTGCAAAATGTAATCTATAATTGTTAAATTTGATGTTTGTTAGTAGCTTTTAATGATTGTGAATTGTTAGGAACAAAATAACTTAGGTTAGATAACCCGAACATGTGAGGTTACTACCTATATTGGTCATTTTCATTTCATAATGTTGCTGCCAAATTGAATTTAGAGATTGTTTCCTAGGTTATTTAATAGCTAGGTTTAATTAACGATTGTATCTTAATTAAACATAACCTAAGAGAAAACCAGGTTTATCAGAGCATACTGTTAGTCTTAGATCAACAGTTCAAAGAGAGTTGTAAAGACATTGGGATGATGGAATATACTTGATTGTGTTTAGGCTTAGATTAACCCTAGAACTAGACCTTACTTATATTTGATGCTTTAATTATTTTCAATTTTTTGTTTAATTTTTTTTTCAATAGCTTAGTTTTATTTTATTTTCTAAATTGCTAAAAATAAAAACCCATTATATTTTCCTTTCATCAATCAATTTTATTACGGAAATTAACCGAACATTTCTTATAGATTTGATCCTGACTCTTTTTAACTACAAATTTTATTGTGCAAAGTTAGGTAAATTTTACAGTGCATTCGACATATACTGTTAGTATCCTTAATTTATTGTATATATTTCTCTATATACAATAAAGTGGATAGTGGGCTTATGAATGACTGGCTTAGATCACAATGTAGTGTCAGTATTCTTGTATACTCCAACCCTAATATGCTCTTACTATAGAAGGATGTCGTTTCATTACACGCAATATAGTGTTGATTAGGGAAAAGTGTTGACCTTATGAATTGAATAACTTTGGATCTGAGCCACACATCAATAACCCCACATCTAACTTCATTGTTGATATTTTTTCATGCTCCTTACCCCTAGCATGCTCTCTCTATGTATAGACGTCCTCCACTATATATGGTGGTGTATTGACTAGAGCAAAGTATTAATCCTATACATTGACTAAAAGCTCTTCGATCCTCATTGCCTATAGATTATTTAAGGTAAGTAGGATGGAAGTGGAAAGCACTATCACCTCATACTCATCATTGATCACTCCCAATCGTCTCACCAATTGAGTAATCATAAATTTGCTACCAATCATGCTAAAGTTTGATTGATGTAAATATCCTTAAGTGAACTGAATAAAGATATATCCCTATTGTTTCTAAACTTAATGATGTATACAATAGAAAAAGAATAGGTCTTAGTGGGTTACCACACTTATGCTATAATACCAAGTACAAGAAGAGTGAATAAGATGCTTATGCACATACCAAATTAATGGAAAGTAGAAAACAAAAGCTTTGGACTTTGTTGGTTGATAAGGCCACACTGAGGCTACAAGATGCTAATAATTGGTGGTATAGACCTTTAAGTAGTCCCAATCAAGCTAGATCCTACTGGGACTTATAGTGGAAACTTAATCCCTATAATATAGTCAGGTGTGAACATCAAACAAATTATAACTAAAGTGATGAAGCATGCCTCCTAGTAGAAACCAAATCATTAAATTATCATCCCAAGAAGTCTTGATTTTATCCATTTATACCATAGACATAAATTCCAATGTCCTCTCTGATATACTAATTCTTAAATGTCAAATACCCATTAATAAGGTGAATTTATGTGTTTTAACTTTAAGTGTATGATGTATTTATGGTTAGCACTAGTGAGTACAGGTTGATACCTCTAGGATTATGAGTACTAGTTATAACTCTTTTCCTATTATCTAATCAACAATCAAGGTGATATTGATAAATCATATTTAAAAT
This sequence comes from Erythroxylum pedicellare, assembly GCA_027563575.1. Classification (NCBI taxonomy): domain Eukaryota; kingdom Viridiplantae; phylum Streptophyta; class Magnoliopsida; order Malpighiales; family Erythroxylaceae; genus Erythroxylum; species Erythroxylum pedicellare. Next base: position 4,640 of record JAOQMP010013178.1, read on the forward strand.
AAAAGAAAATAAGCCACAGGTAAGTGAACACGATCAATTAAACTAGAATGAAAAGTCAACCAATAAAACAATGGTACTTAAAATTTGATTTCCCTTTAAGAATTCTTATGCAATATTGATTTTACTAAACAATTTAACCTAAAGTTCATTAGGCTATAGAAACTCCTTTATTATGGTAATATCTTTCTTAAGATTATTAACACCTAATTCTAGGTTAATTAATTGAAATCTTTTCTAATTAAAAACCTTAGAATCCCATTAATCGAATTATGAATTTCACTATTATGTTTGACCCTAATCTGGAAATTTTATGTTGTCCTATCTCTAGGTTTGCATATAACTCCTTTCAATTATGCTAAATCTATTCATACTTTGTATTTCTATATTTCAATTGTATGAAATAATACATGAAGCAACATGTCATTAACATTAATTCAAGAATAATTAAAAAATATAATTGAATTTCAATGAATCTAAAAATTAATTAAGCTTAGATAAAATCATTACTATGGTTCATCAAATCTAGATGCAAAAAAAAAGATCTTATACTATTAGAAACAAAAATAAAGAAAAAGATGAAAATCAAGGATGACATATTTGAAATCTCTAAAAACTTCACTTTAGATTGACGAAAAGCTACTCTAAAAGGGTTCCTTGGTTGTTTCTTATCCTTTATTCGATCTAAAGTTTCTCCTTATGTCCAGAGCCTCCTCTTTGTTTATTTTCTTATTTTTTTCCTTTTTATAATTCACAAATTAGCATTCTAGATGGTACATAAGCATCGATATGGGTAGGTTGGTGTCCATATTGAATAAAAAGAATAAAACCCATAAATTTGGAAGCTTAAAAATATAAGAATCAAAACGAGTGTATTGATCGCTAAGACAGGTATGAAGCATATCAGTATGAGTGTGTAGTCATTAACTCTTTAGTGTCATGTACTTCTTTAACATTTTCAGAATTTTGTTAAAATAACTCCAAATCTCCCCAAACTTGTCCCACTTTTTTATTTTTGCTCCAAATAATTGAATTAAAACCTAAAAACACAATGAATCAAGTACCAAAAATAATAAAAATGTTTAAATAAGTAGTTAATATGAACAATCAAGTACTTATGAAACTCCCCCACACTTAAGCTTTTACTTATCCTCAAACAAAGTAGTTTCATTACTTTTAAGTTAACAAGAAACAACTTTAGGAAATAATTAAACACATCAAAGATATCTATCAATATTTTTCATTATTCATGTAGTTACAATCTTTGTTGAATTGTTAAGCACTCAATTACTTGCATTAAATTATAAATCGATCTAATTCACTCCATAATTCTTCAAAATTTTACTTAATTCACACCATTCCATGTAATGCGTAAAGTGAATATACATGAGAAAAAATGTTAAATTTTTTTAACATTTTCAAATCCGTTATTAAAAAATAAATTTAATTAAAATAAGAGCATTTAGAAGCTTATTTGAAAAGTCAACTCCTTTTAACACGACTAAGCACTTTATAATGAATACTCTTAATTACTCAACTAGGTCATTATGTTAAATAACTGCTAGCACTACTCTTTAACATTGACCTTTTTATTAGTACAAAGATGGTGAAGCCAAATTATTTATGCTTATTTATTCACGTACTACTATCTTTTTTTATTATTCATGTAAAGGGTAATGAAAGTACACAAAAGAAATTCATAGTTAACTCAATGTATGTAAAAATTATTATAATGTAAATCAAATATCCATTCTAAAAATTAATGAACTAAATTGAAATCAATTTAATCATCAAAACTTATAACTATTTGGTGAAACATATGAAATCACATTCACAAGCAAACTCACAATCAATCATCTTGATCAACATTCGTTAAAAAGAATTCCTAAATTCTTCATTATTAAGCTAATTATAACAAAAATGACAAGCTTGACTATTAAGTCCCTCCCCTACACTTAAGTTTTACATTATCCTTAATGTACAAAACATGTAAAATAATGAAAAATAACGGTATGAGGTGAGGATAATTGGTACCCCTTTAATAGTAAAAGATTTTTATCTTTATCCGATGTCATCAACATCCATCTAGTTTCGAAGAAATCTTCTTCACTCCTAATGCATAGGGATGATATTATATTCATAGCCTATAGAACTTTATTAAATCTTAAGTGAAAAAACTAGAACCATGAGACTAAAATTATGAAAATAAATCCAAAAATGGAAATCATAAAACTACTCAATAAAAATAAAAGCATGTAATTGCCTCCCAATAAGCGCTTCTTTATAAGTCTTGTAGCTAGACTTCTTAACATGTCTTTCTTCAACCTGGGTCTATAATTAGCAGCTTGCTTATACCCCTTTTCTCTTATAAGTATTTATTAGCCTACAAATAGGCCATAAATTACAATATAATAAAGACATATAGTCTAACATTAATAAAAACAATTGAATTTCTAATCTCCTTTTTAGTAATAAAATGTCAATGTAGCAAGTGATAATTAAACCCCTTAAATCTTTGTTTGACTTTGACAATTAATTATATGGGATGTTGAAGCCCATTGTACTTAAGATGACTATTGATAGTTCCTTTATAGCCTCCTTATTTACCTCCTCCTTTTCATCTTCCTTCGTCCATTTTCTTCTCTTCTTAAATAAAATTATCCTCTTTTTCTTCAATCTCTAGCTCCTTGCCACTCCTCAAAGTTGTTGTATTCATGTATTTCTCAAATCTGGTTTAGTGTATCAAAATAAAATACCAAGCTTTACAATTTTATGGAGGGAAGCCTTAGTTAAAGTAATATATTTCATAAAGAGATCCTCGAGATGTTGATACTCCTTTTGCTGCTATTGATACAAAAATCTAAGTGAAGTGTGATTGTTCCTTACATACTCGTAATAACTACTCCACTCTAGATCAAAAGGATTCCTATATAGGGAGTCTTAAAGCCAATTCTCCATGTAAATTAGATGTCCTTATATATAGTTTGGTCCCTAAAATTCATGATTTGCTTGGTTACTCTAATAATTGTAACAAAATGCCATAGATGTTTATTGAGCTTCTAAATACATGTCACTGTGCCTCTCATTCTAAGCTATGAAAATGAGTACCCAAATCCTAAAAATAAGCAAAAACATAAAATCATGAAAGAAAGTTGTAAAGAAAAATAAATAAATTAAAAATAAAAAGAAAAGAAAAGAAAATATGAAAATGGATATATTAATAGAAATTAAGGTTTCCTAATATCTTAGTCCTTCATAACAATGTTAAAAATTTTAAAATGTTATATGTTTTAAACGTAAGCACACAATGTAGCTATAGCTAATACTCACGAGTACGGGTTGATCCTATAAGGACTATGTGCACTGGTAATAACTCCTTTTTTTGGAAGGTAAGTAAGTAATAACATTAATTTAAAGTGAATTAGTGAAATGTACACTTAGCAACCATTAGAAAATGGCTAGCCAATATAAGATCCATAGTTCCATTGATATACTCTTACTAAGGCCTTCCTAGGATCTTCTGAAGTATAAGTTAAGACTCCTTTGATTTACATAACCAAAGACAAGTTCAAAGCTGAAGTATATTTTAAGTCTTTCATCCTTGTCAAATTTACCATTTAAAACTTACAATGAAAGCTAGTCCAACAAGCTTTTATGTCTAACAACTTGGCCTCGTGTAGTTTGAATCCCCCTAAAGAATTCTTATGCAATCATCATTTAACTAATCAATTTAATTTAAAGTTTAATGGACTGCGGAATTTCCTCAATTATTCTAATATCTTTCTCAATATGTTATAGAGGCATAGCTAAAGATAAATATTTAGCTACAAATCGATGTATAAATTGGATTTATGTAGTGATCATTGCCAAAAGAATGGAAAACCACCTCACATTAGATATCCAACAAAAGTGGCATTTGTGACATGATCTGATTTTTATAGCCTTTATAATCCCTTTTCCTTTCACTCTTTTCATCCTTTTGTAACTTGTTTTATAAGCTAACTATATGGTATCTATTTGATTACATTGTAATGTTGTAATAGTTTCACTATAGTTAATACAAATTCTTTAAAATTCCAAAAAAGATTATTAGCACTTAATTCTAGGTTGATTATTTAAAAAATTTTCTATTTAAAATAGCTAGAATCACATTAATTGATTTATGAATTTCACCATTTGTTTTGACCCTAATTCGAAAGATTTAAATCGATCTATCTTTAGTTTTGCATACAACTCCATTTAATCTTGCTAGATCTATTCAAATATTAGATTTTTTCAATTAATTCAAGAATAATCAAGAACACATGATTGAATCTCAATAAAACTATAGAATTAATTAAGATAAAGTTAGATTTTTCTAATCTAAATGCAAAAAATAATTTAGATGATACTAAAAAACCATCAAAACTTAAGAAAAAAGATAAAATCAAGGATAACATGATTGAAATCTTTAAAATATCCAAAAAGGTGGCTCTAGATTGATAAAAATAAACTCTAAAGGAGTTTCTTTAGTTATTTCTCATCCTTTGTGTTGATCTAAGGTTTCTCCTTATGTTTCTCTAGCGTCATCTTCACTTTTCCTCTTAATTTTTCTTTATACAGTTTAAAAGTGGTATACAAGCATTATCATAAAAAGCAATATTTTGAATAAAAAGCAAGAAACCATCAAATTTAGAAAGAACTCGAGCTCAAAATGTGAACACAAAATCAATATGAGCATGTTAATGTTATGTAACTCTTTAAAACTTTAAGACCACTTATTTTGTATGAATTATGTCAATGTGAGCATATTATGTTCAATATAGGCTTGTTGACAATAATATGGGCATATTGGTTCCTATTTACTTTTCTAGCATCTTCATAATATGTTCAAAATAGCTCCAAATGACCCCAAACTTATTCCAATTCATTCCTTCTACTCCAAATAAGTGAATTAGAACCTAAAATCATACTATGAACTAATTAAAGACCAAAAACAATAAAAGTACTTAAATAAACAAGTGAAATGCACCAAATATAAAGCTAAAAAATTGAATAATTTAGTGATTATCACCCATCAAACTCTGTGATCCTCCAGGTCTAGCTACCTTAATACTCCTTATTCTTGGCTCAAACTTCTTTTTTCACAAAAGTTTGTATTGCTTTAGCTAAAGCTCAGTTGTAAAATGGAGGAGTAGGTGCCAACAGTTGCTCAACAATTGATATTGGTGGTGGAATTTCTATTAAGGAGGTCTCTGTAGACTCCTATCTCACCTATAATAGGGCATGGGTGTTACTCATCGAGTAATAATAAAATAACCTAAAAAATTTATCAAACTTGTTCCCAATTATGTTAGATATAATCTCATATTAGTAAAAGTTGGTAATGTAAAATGACTAAGATACAATATTATATATCATGTATATATCAAATTAAGTTATAGAAACCATGTAAATGTTAAAATGCCCCCTCATGAAATTATTAATAAACCATATGACCCTCTAAAAATCCATTAATTTTTTTATTATATCATTTTTCATTTGTTGATATATGAACAAAACTGTACTCTTTTTATGTCGTCATTTTGAATACCAAAACAATTAATATCTTGCATCAAATTTCCTTAAAATCCAAACATTAATAATTTATTAAACCCACAAATCAGGTATATGTTAAGATAGGGGGAGAGTTAGTTTTTGCCAAATAAGAGTAATAAAATGGAATGCAACTACCCAATTTCTAAGAGTACATTTAATTTAATACAACTTAATATCAATTCATTGATGATATTATCCTTTAGAATGTAACAACCTTACATACAAGTAAATAAATTCTAAGGCTTGCCAAAATAATGCACTATTAACCATTTTTATCCACAATAACTTAAATATATAATTAAAACATGAATTCAAGTTATAATTCATCCTATCATAACCATAATAGTCCCCAAAATTTTAACAAAGTTGATACTTATTACGTTCAAAAAATAAGTCCCAACCATTCTCTTTATGCAATCTACAATTGATGCTAAAATTGAAAGTAAATGTTAGGGGAACGAAATACATGAAATTTACATAAATAGGGATAAAAAAAGATGCAAAAGTTATCTAAAACACCAACAATACCCTTAATTTTGTATAATCAAGATATCTTTAAGAATAACACACCTAATCTCAAATCCTTTTTGATTGGTGAGTAAAAATAAGGGGGAATTAGCCTCAGAAAGTTGGAAATCAATAGAATTTGCAATAAGGAGTGCTGATTTTAGAGGAAATTGTTAAGATAAGTGAATAAAATCTTTTTTAGATATTATTTTATTGCATCAAATTACAATTGAGCAATGACTTTATAAGGGTAAATGTTAGGCTGTGTTTAAGACATAGAGCATATTGTCTGTATATTAATAAGGGAAACAAGAGGTCTATTGATATATACTAAATGGATTTATATTTAAGAACTTTTTTATAGCATTATAAATGTGATTTGGACACTTTTAAAGGATTTGATAATTAAAACGAGATACATTTTATTCTACGATTTGTTTATATCTCTTTAAAGGAAAGTAGTGAATTTGTAGAAGGATTTAGTTATTTTAGACAAACTTTTTAGAAGTGAAGAAAGAACCAAGAAAATGACACCCAACCACATCCATATTTAAGTTGTGTTCCATTAAGGATCATTTTGTTTCTCCCCACTCACTCAACACACCCTTATTTTAAAGTCATATTCAACAACATAGTCTATACATGTCCCCATGTTAGTCTTGAGATAGTGATGCTAATTTATGTAAAAAGTTATAGATTGTGGTGAAAATATCACAATCCGGGAAATAAAAAAAGAGTTTAAATTATTAAAAGATGAGATAATTAGATAGAAGAAAGATTTTGTACATAAAAGAGTTTGAAAGTAGAAAAGAGTCATTTAAAAGATAAATATGATAGTGAAAAATCAAAGGAAAAGTTAATTATATAAGAAAAATAAAGAATTCAACAAGATTCACTAAGAGCTCAACATTCAGGATTATGATAATGACTTCCTTATCTTTTTTTGTTTCTTACTTTATTATTATTATTTCTTTTTTATTCAAGGACTAAATAGGATATGTATTTAGTTCAAATAAATGCTAGGATGAAATGCATTCAATTGATCTTTTAAGTTAATGGATTATCTAGTTTTCTTAATATTTATCTATATTCTTATAATATTTTGAAAATAAATAATTTCATTGACTAATCCTAAACTTGGGTGAAAATGCAATGGTAATACATAATTTAAACCATATAACAGACCATTCAACTGATGAAACCAATGAAAAATAAACTTAAGATCTTAGTTGTTACAATTTATCATTTCTCCTAGATGAACATTTAGCGTATGAATTTTATAATAAGTATTCCTATACAAATTCCATCTTTCTCTTATGGATAAGATAGGCGTGAATGGGAGAGATGAAAGACATTCAATATAAAAGAACACAGAGATGGCAGCGGGAGAGCAAGGAACGAAGACTGTGAGTGTATGAATAAGTTAGACCAAACCCTTATTTTCTCACATCAAGACATAGGATAAAGGAAGGAAGCAGCGAGCGCAGAGAATGAGGAGTAGACCGTGATTTTGTGTGAAGAGGAGTGGGGATAAAAAGGCTTAATGCAGTGAGCCTTATATGATTGAAGCAGTGGTGGCATAGATAGAAGAACAAGGAGTGATAGGAACAAAGAAGAGTGTTGTGCATGAGTTGGTGGACTAACAAAACTTATTTTTCACACTAATGACAGATCAAGGAAGACAATTGCGTGAGCTAAGGAATGCCAAAAGGTGGACCGAAACCTTAGATAGAAATAAAAAGATAGAGTGAGCAGCTTTAGCAGAAAGAAGACAGCATGGCTAGCTACAGCCGTGGGACAAGAGTGGGGTTTTTAATTTGTTTTTAATCCTTATTTATTTTAATTGTTTTGGATTTAATCAATGCCAATATATATTATGACCATTATTGTATTATATTAATGAACATGTGTGAGTAAGTTTTTTTTTTGGGTAAAGGTTAGGATTGATATTGGATTAGGACAACTTTTTGGTATTAATTTTTGCTTGATTGAATGCATATTTAGTCCTAATTTAGCTTAATTACCTAGATTAAGACCTTAGATGATTGAATGTCATAACCAATGAGATTTAAATTGTCAAAAAATTAATCAAGTAACTTATTTGAGACTAAAGTGTAGACCAACATTAGGATCTTATGTGAGGATACCTAGGATTAACGAACTTAATTTTAGGTTGCTTGTATTAAATGCCTCTGATTCTAAATTATCTATGAACTAAGTAGGTAATTCGAATTTAGAAGAGAAGGGAATTCTTATGAACATTGGGTTCAATT
>JAOQMP010013198.1:0-12992 GCA_027563575.1 Erythroxylum pedicellare
AGAGAGAAAGGAGAGAAAGAAGGAAGAACAAGCTAGGTTTCATCTTTTCTTAGTTATCAAGAGAGATTTTGAGGTTGGTCAAGAAGAGAAAAAGGAAGAGAAAGGAAGAGCTTTCATTTGAGCCAAATACCCCTTTATTTGATGAAGATTCAAGGTAAGTGCATTATTAATCCTTTGGAGTTTTGGAAAGGTTTTAGTTCATGAAGCTTAGGAAATGCATGGGTTTAAGTATTCTAGAATCAATTTTAGTGAATGTGCTTTATGGGTTTTCAATTTACATTCCTATTGAATGGGAATTTTTGCCAATGTTAAAGAGAATTAAGAAAGGAAAGAGGAGCAAGAGGAGAGGCACCCTCAAGCAAGTTTATAAGCAAGGAAATCAAAATGGGTTAAATGTTTATAGTAGAGTTAATAAGACATGAATGTTTTTCCAAATTAATAGAGTTAGATGATTTCAACCACTTTGTAAATGTTGAATTTATTACTTCTTAAATGTTACATTTATTGCTTCTTAAATAATTTGAGAAATTGCTACATGTTTGGTATTTGAATTTTGTTGATGATTTATGAAATGGTATTTGAAATGTATTACGACTATGAAAATAATGTTTCCGAAATATGCCTTTTGGGCAATATATGTTGAAGTCATGAAATTCATATTGTGTGGGTTAGTGGTGGTCCATTTTGTTATGTCACGTGCACGTTGACTCTATTAAAGACTTCTCTCGCCTGCCCGCTAATGACATGGAGCTCCTTCACGAACTCCTTTATGTTTACCAGCTACGCAAAATCATTTTGTGAGTTTGTGATAGTCCATTCTGTTATTACTGGAGATTCACAAGAACTCCCTTATGGACCTACCCAACCCTTTGTGATTGCCTATATGTTTATGATTTGTTGACAAATTTTATGAATATATGATTATGTAATTATGAATTGTTTGACAAGTTGAGAATTTGAGAAATACGTGTTTTACGGATTCAATGAATATTTTCAATAGTTTAGCTTATTTCTCGATTATAAACTTGTTACCCATGAGCTTTAAGCTCACCCCCATTCTTCCCCATCTCCAAGTGATGAGCAAGAGATCGAGTGATTAAGAGTGAATGCATCACTCCAAATCTGCATATTTTGTATTTTAAGTTCATTTATGAAAAATGCAAGGCTTTAACCGCATTTCAAGTTTTACTCGTTCACGTATGTTTTGCATTTTTGGATTATGATGTATTGTGTCTTGAAATCCCCATTAAAGCTTTGTAAAACTCTTCTTTTATGATAATGAAATATATTGGTGTTTTAGCTTATGACTTTCCAAGTTTTGCATTTCATTCTCAAGAGACTAAGATTTGAAGAAGTTTCTTTTGTATATGTTTGTATTTTATCTTTTGGTTGAGTGTTTAAGGGTTGTGAAATGGTATGGGAAAAAGGTTAATGTCAGATAGTTGGGTTTGGGTGTCTAGAATCGAAGGTTTTTCCATGGAAAAGCCAAACGTTGGTCGCAACAAACCTTTCCTGAACGTTATTTTGTTTAACTTTGATACCTTCGTTACTGCAAAGCCAGTCTTTTATCGCAATGTATTTTTCCCAAGAGGTAATTGGGGTTAATTTGAGTATTTCGTCTAGGCGAAGCTAGCTTTTTATAGTAATGCATTTGTTCTAAAGGGTGTATTTGCTCAGCCTTGAGATGTTGCTGTGATGACGAAGCCAAATGTTGGCCACGACAAACTTGTCCTAAAAGGTCCTTAGAATTTCTTCCACAGTTTTGTCGCGACGAACTCACCTTTGCTGACGATGAACTTTTCATTTCGAATTGAATGTCTTTTAACTTCCTCTCGCATGGCCTTCACCCGACCACCTTAGGGGTCACCTCGGGATAAGTAACGGGACCCAGGCCTAACAAAAACCCTAATATAACATAGAAGAAAAAGGACTCGGGGGATTTTTACATTCTTTGTAGTATCAATAGAGTTAAAATAAATAAGGTATTCATAGATTATGAGTGAGTATTAATATGATGCCCTATAACTTTAGTCAAAAATTGGGGTTAGAAGAGTTAGAACCCACTACCATGCTAGTGAAGACGACGGACAGAACAATTCATCGGCCAAAAAGGATTATTAAAGATGTGCAACTACAGATTGATATTTTTACCTTCCCCACAAACTTCTTTGTATTGGATTTTGGAGAAGATGTAGAAACCCCTATGGTCTTTGGATGATCATTCTTGGATATTGCTCGCTCTATAATTGATGTGGATGGGGGTGAACTAACTTTGAGGGTTAGAAAGCATCAAATAACCTTCACTCTGTCGAAGAATGACTACAGTTCAACCTTACTCCCAGTTAACATCAAAGAAACTGAACCTCGAGGACAATGGGAAGATATTTGAGGATCCTGGGAATGCATTTAGAAAGAAACGATTAGGGAGGAGAAAGTGGAGTAAGGTGAAGTAGAAGGAAGGTGGAACCTAGGGCATAGTAGCCCATGTGTAAATGGTAAGATCAATGACTACACTACTATTGCACTATTTATTTGAACCACCTTGAGCATAAGAAGAGCATCGAGCTACCGACGTTAAAAAAAGAATTGCATAAGAGACAACCTATAGTTTGTTAATTCCATGTTATTTCCTTTGACTTTTAGATAGTTTGAATTCTGTAGTTAGGATATTTTGTTTTCAAATAAGGTTGGGAAGGCATAGAACATCGACATAAATTAGATGATTGAGGAAGTAAGCAAAAAAAAAAGAGGTGAAAGAGCTATAAGGAGTTAGGAAGTGATCTCGGGAATGTGTAAAAGGATAAAAGAAGAAAAAAATCAGAAATTTGTGAAAATATTGCAGGTCATGATCGTGGCCTGTGGCAGGGTAAAATAATCCGCACAATTTTCAGCTAAAATTTTTACCATTTAACCCTTCCTTCACCTATATATTCATGTCATACTTCATTTTTTCACTCACTTTCATTTTAACTTTATCTCTCTAAGATTAGAACCTCCAAATAGTCTCACTTCTCTCTTACTAACTTCCAAGTTCACACCTTACTCCAACTTCCACCTACTTGCAATCCAATATGCTACGCATTAAGTAATCAACGAAGCACAACCAATCACCGAGACGAAATCAATTCTCGGGATAAGGATGAAGTGACAGAGAGGCGAATTTAGGAGCACCCTTCCTAATCTACACAAAGGAGGAAGGTATTTGTTTCCAATCCCTTAATGTTAAACAAATAGTATTCCTAAAATATTTTGATTTTGATACACTTGATTAGTTAGAATTGCGAGATAGGGTAGAGAATCTAAGAATTATGAGATAGGGTAGAGAATCTAGCAGAAAGAATTCAGTGAGCTAAGTTTATACACTTCTAATATCCTGTCTACTAGGAGCTCACTCTTGAATTCTTCACTTCCCTTTATTTTGAACCTGGCAACCACTAAAGAAATGTTGTTTAGGTTGCCAGGACAAGCTTATGAGCTAAACATTGAATTCATGTGTAATATTTGTAGGTTCCCCTAATCTTCCATTATCGATCAATACGATAATTTTTGCGCTTCTCACTATTGGAAGATTAGGGGAACCCACAAATATCACAAATGATTTCAATGTTTAGGTCATAAGCTTGTCCCTACAATGTGCTTCTCACTATTGGAATGAGCTTATTGGGTTAGAGCAATTTGGCACTAAGAATGCACATAGCAATATTATACGAACCCATAAGCACTTGTTATTGCATAAATTCATATATCAAATTGACAAATTAGAAACCAACAAATGCTCAACAAAGAAACTTTTCTTATTGTGGTGCATGGATTACAACATCCCAGTGAACACCTCCATAAATGTGCTTAATGATATTGTTGCGATTCTACACAAAAGAACCAACAATTTGGGTATGGAATACTTGGTTTTTGCCATTGCTAAGTACTATGGCGTGGATGGTAGTGGCTTAACTGTCCACCTCCCTAATTTTCTAAATCACCATCATTTGTTGCATGTTGAAATCCTAAAGTCCCATAAAATGGAACTCCGAGACATCAGCTAAAAGACTCATATGAAGATTAGGGCTAGTCAGGCAAGTTTTAGCATAGTGCTGCCTCAGCAGGCAAAAAAGGACTTAACTAGCAAGGAGTTCGAAGAGGAAGAAGACGCAGAAGAGCTTGGTTGGAAGAAAATGCTCGATACAATCTCCTCCAATACAAAGGTAATTACAGGTACACTTGCAAAAAACTCTAGAAGGATGAAGGAGATGGCTCGAGCACAACGATGTTAGAGCTGGGATATACATCATACTCATTGATACTTCGAAGTTCAAGGTGTCAAACTGCCACCTTCGACACCATCCGTTCCTCCATCACAATGAGACTTTGTTTCTAACCCTTTCCTTTTAAATTAAATTTTATTTTTATTTTTGTTTTATTTTATTTTATGTTTCTTCCTTACATATGTGTTTGTTTGTCTCCTTCTCAAATTAAGGACAATGTGTTGTTCAAGCATGGGGAGGATTATGTGCTTTGTTTTAAGTGTGAATTCTGCATATTGTATAATAGTATGTTAGTTTTCATATTTTGAATTGTGTGAATATGTCAATGGATTAGATGAATTGCAATCGATTTAATTTTGAACACAATCTATTAGGTTCTGAGGAGTCATTAGCTCGCAAAATTAGTGATTTGGGTTCTTTGGTTAAATATGCAAGCTAATTGGGATTTAAGGTTCGTTTATCATCCTATCAGTTGTCACATTCATTCATAATTTTAGGTTGTTCGAATAAGTAGCTTTGCTAATTTTTTTTTCATGAAAATGACTAGCAAAAGCAACAAGGTAGGCATTAAATAAAAAAAAGTTTACTAACTTTTAAATAAATAACTATTTTGTTGGCTTTCAAGTTATGAATAGAGCTTGTAGCTAGTTGAGAATATGATATAGCTGAGTAATCGAATCAACACGCATCCCAAATGTGAGCCTTTGTGTCAAAAGACTATAATAACATTCCAACCAAGCATGTAACATCCCGTTACCCATGTTAAGGCCCAAATAGTGTATATATGAGTTTAATGAGATGTTAGAAAGTGCATTTCAAATTCATACATAATTTGGCATATACATACACTTGAATATTGAATTTTTGCACATTAAAATGATTGTACATGCATTCATTGACATTTTTCGAGTATAATTAATTTTTAAATGTGATTTTATTAAGAAATTTGATTTTCATATGTTGAAAATTTAGAGACAATTAGAGTAAAATTTGCAATTGATTGGACTAGTTAAATAAGAACTTAGTTTATAGCCTTAGAAATTAGGCAAGTGACAAGTGTCACTTACCAAGCAATTTTGAAAGCCACTTTTCTTTTAATTTGAAAGACCAAGTTATTGTTTTGTCTTGCTTTCTTCTTCTTTTTGACTGTCTCCATTTTTTTCAAGATTCTTCACCTCCATCATGAGTTTTGTTACCAACCTTCTCCAACGTTAAACCTAGCTCTCTCATCTTTCCCTTGCTACTCTCATCTTGTTGTTTCTTTCATTTGGCCCAAGAAAACCTAACCTAATCCACATTTAAGATGATGTACGTGGGTTGCATGAGAAGTTAGGGCCTCTTGATATTTTGAAGAATTTGGAGTTTTAGAAAGTAAGTATCATGTTAATCGTTATGATTTATTGGTATATGAGATAAATATGGTGATTAATCGTCCTTACATGATCATAAGAAAAATGGTCAATTTTCGTGTACACCGTGGATATAGGATGTGAATATTAATGCCTTGTTTGTGTGTTTTCATGATTAATATGTCATAAGACAGTGTTGAAATGATTTTTGAGTTTGAAAGATCAATGAAAATTTGAACAAAAAGACTGCAGAAAATTTTTGGAGAAAAGTTGATATGTATGCTTTGTTTTATTTTTACTATATTTACGTGAATTTTTGGGTGTTTTTAGAGATGAACTCACATAACATTAGAGTTAAGAAAAAGGTGTAAGGAGATGTCGTGATATAGAGAGGATTATAATGATAAGTTTAAGATGAAGTGAAAGTGTTGAAAGAAGATGAAAAAGTGCAGTAGAAAAATGAAAAGGTGCAGAAAATGATGAACATACATGAATGATATTCTGTTTTTTATGTCTGTTTTTATTCATGGATTTTGATTTCTTTGTGATCAAGTTAAGCTGAAATTGAAGTGTGAATGAAGGTGAAAAATGCAATAGAAAATGTGCAAAAAGAGTGATAAAGGATTGTGATAATTGGAGTTAAATGAAGATTAGTGAAGTAGACAAAATTGCAGAAAATGTCATATATAAAAGTATGAAAATAGGTTCTATTTTTAGGTTGTAATCAATCATGAAATTATGAATTATGTATAGAGAATAATGAACTAAAAGTTGAGGTATAACAGAATGATCAACTTGAAATGATCAAGTTTTGGCAATGTAATGTGTTGGAGTATGCTATATGGAGTGTTTTTACTAAATATGCATTTATATTTGGGCCATACCTTAATCTGTGAATATTGAAATTAGATGGATTTTGATCTAGATGAAACTAGATACATATGGCTACAATATTTAAAAGGAAATTGAATTTGAATTCAGTCATTAAGGATCTTGAAATTTAACTTGAAGTTTAGTTTTGGCTTAGGCTATAGCACTACTCGTGATAGAAGCCATATCCTGTCGTTATAGAATAAACTATACTAGTATGGGCCGAATTAGACAATGTTTTCTCCACAAAAGTTATAGCTTATTCTCAATTCGTATAAAGTTTGTAATTTTTTGATATCGTAATTGAAAGATATAAGTTGTATAACTTTGAGTGCAAGATCATATACTAGCCAAACTTTCGAACGTACTTAGTCTGAAGTATTTTGAGTATACCTTTCGGAATACTGAATCTAATTGTATGATATTAGTATCATTATAAACTTAAGACATAGCCTAATAATGTTTTAGAAGGAAGTGTGGCCAAATTACTCCATTTTCCTTGTCTAGAAGATCATGCAAAGTGGACCCAAAAATCTATTTTTAGAAACATCTAGAATGATCAAATGAGTTATGAAACTAGATTTAAATTCTTTTATGGAGGTGCAAAACCTAAGTACAAATTACAATTATGTGAATGATGCTATATGAATGATTATGTGATGAGAATAATGGAAAGATACCTAAGATTATCATTAAACATGCATTATACATAATCCATATGTATACATATATGTATAAATGAGTACGTGTATAAATGTGCAATTTTGTAATATGTGTAAATTTATATTTTGCATGATATAGAGGAGCATTTGGAACGTTAACATCTAGATGTTGCCAGGACTTCAAGACAAAAGCTTTTAGAGCGACCTGTGAGTAACCTAGGCAGCCTCATTTAATTTTTTTCTTTGTTATAAATTATGTTCTGATTTATTTTTGAATGTGGAATTGATTGTGCTGATTCTGGACACTGAAGGTCCAAGGCTTCTGATGCATGAATATGATATTTGAAGTGCTCCTTGTATGTGAATGTGAAGAAATAAGTGTTACTCAACATAATTGTGGAATGTTGGGCTAAGGTCTGATGATAAATGTGAATGAAACTATCAATATGATTTATTGAAACAATGATTGATTGAATATGTGTGATGCATTTCATTACATGAATGGATGATCAGATAATGAGAATTGTGACTTAAGTAGCCATAAAAAATGAGCTTAAAGCTCGGAATGTGATTAAGAGCTAAAGGCTCGCTATATATAATAAGCCTTGTATCCCTAATGGATAAGGGACAATATCAATGAGCCTGATATCCATAATAGATACGGGACAGTTTAGGCACTCAGTCACAACAACGTAATAATCGAAAGTGAGTCTCACGAGCACTACATATTCATTTAATACATGTGTTTGACTGATTGAAATATATTATGGATGCGTATTTGAATGAGAGTGGATATGTGAAGTAAATGATATGTGATGCTATATGCTAAATAAAAATATGTGAATTATATGTTTACATGTGTTGATGTGTTGTATAAATTGAGTGAACTATCGAGGATGGTTACCTCTCTAAGTTCGCAAAACTCACCAAAGTTGTAACGCTGATTTTTTCTAGACCGAGAGAGGACATTAATGACAAAGAAACTCTACAAGAAGCATAATTTTTGTACTTTTGGGAAGAAGAAATGACTTAAAGGTCGGTTAACTGAGACTGAAGGATTAGATAGAAACTTTTGTATAATTCCTCTTTCTTGTAGTGTTTTTTATGTTAGGTTTTCGGATGATGTACATTTTTGGATGATGTACATATTTGGTTTTTATTAAATGAAAGGTGGAATTCAGTTTGTTTTAAAATGTTGTGTCTTTTCTTTATAATACCTTATAAGAGATTATAAATGATGATGCCATGACTAAGTGATTGTAGTGACTGCTCTAACATCCCATTATCATAGGTTATGTACTGGAATATCCTCAGGGTGTTCCAGTATGTACTCTATAGCAGTGAGGTGTTACATTGGTTGGTATCAGAGCATGGTTGGCATCTATAGGGACATATAGGAATATTAGAAATAAAATATCATGCAAAAAGTGGATAATAATTGAATTTATTGTCTATTATAGGTCGTCTACCATAGGTGATCAAGTGGGACAGTCAACTGACCTAGAATTAGTAAGAGCCAGTAAAGAGTCCTTTGTACCTCGACCTGAGGTAAAGCCTCCCAGAATTCTTGACAGAAGAGAGAGGAGATACGATAGGCTGCTAAAGTAGGGGACTATGGGCTTCTATAGAAGTACAAACCCTATAGAGGCCAAGGGATGGCTAGAGAGAACAGAGAGAGTTTTTGACTAGATAGACTGTGAGTTGGACGAGAAGTTCGATTATATGGTATCTTTACTGCAAGGCCCATCATACCAATGGTGGAAGACTATTCTAGGTAGTACTACTAGGCCTTGTAATCTGAAGTGGGAAGACTTCTTAAGGGTCTTCAAGGAGAATTACATGCCTAAGATCTACCTAGACAAGAAGATGAAAAAGTTTCTGGATCTAAAGTAGGGCAGATTATCAGTAATACAGTATGAGATTAAGTTTAATGAGATGATTGGGTATGCTACTGCCTTGATTCCTACTAAAGAAGATAGGTGTAGGAGATTTGAAGATGAGCAGAACATGGACATCAGGATAAGGCTAGCAATCACCAACTTGAGCAGTTTTACTAAGTTAAGGGCTGCCTCGACCAGAATTGAGCAACTATTGAGAGAGGGATAAGCAGATTATGGCCAAGCATCTAGAATGAAGAGGCTCAGTGACTTTTAGAGTGGTTCTAGAAGGAGATTTAGTAAGCGCCAGAATAGATTCTTTCGACCACTAGTTGGATAAAAATAGTTGGGATTCAGACAAAGGGGTAGTTTCATACAGTTTGGCAGTTGAAGAGGTGTAGTGTCGGGTCAGTTACCAAATTGTGAGAACTATGGAAAGAAGCACCGTGGTGAGTGCCAGAGATTGTCTGGAGCTTGCCTCAAATGCAGCTCTTTTGATCAACAAATTAGAGATTGTCCTACTGCTATTGGAGCCCAGTCTGGTATAAGAGGAGGATCAGTGAGTAAGTTACTATCCAGCTGAGTTGAGCTAGTGGGTCTAGACAGAGAGACCGTGGTAGAGGCAGGGTGGGTTTGGGAAGTCCTACTGTCAGGACTGAAGTATGGAGCAACTGACCACTAGTCCTAAGCCAGAGTGTATGCTATGACCAGACAAGAGGCTTAAGATTCTCCTAATGTCATTATTGGTGTCCTACTTATTTTCGATAATGAATCATTGCATTGCTAGATCCTGAATCTATGCATTCTTTTGTCGCACCACATCTGGCATCTAGGTTGCATTATGATAGAGAGCTACTACAATATGGATTAGAGGTGAGTACACCAATAGGTAGTACCACAGTTAGAGGAGAAGTCTACAAGAGATTCTTGATTCGAATTGATCAGGCAGAATTGGAAGCAGACTTGATCATATTACAACTGAGGGAGATAGATATTATCCTAGGTATGGATTGACTCACTGCTCATAGGGCTATCATGAATTGCTATACTAAGGAAGTGGAATTAGAATCTCCTAATCAGCCGAGAGCAATTTTCAGAGGTATTAGTTAAGCAGCTAGCCAGGTTAATCTCATTTATGAGTGCTTTGAGATTGGTGCAAGGGGGATGTGAGGCTTATCTAGCCTATGTCATAAATACTTGAGCTAAGAAGAATGTACAAGACATTCCTATTGTTAGGGAATTCCTAGATGTGTTTCCTGTTGAGTTGTTTAGTTTACCTCCAGATTAGGAAACAGAATTCATGATCGACTTAGTTCTGCGGGCTGCTCCTATATCTATTCTTCCATATAGGATGACACCTACGGAACTAAAGGAATTGAAGGCTAAGTTATAGGAGTTGTTGGAAAAGGGTTTTATTAGACCTAGTGTATCACTATAGGGAGCTCCAGTCTTATTTGTGAAGAAGAAAGATGGAACTCTAAAAATGTGCATCGATTATAGGCAACTAAATCAGGTAACAGTGAATAATAAGTACCTGTTTCCTAGAATTGATGATTTTCTTGATCAATTGCAATTAACTCAAGTGGTCACAAAGATGGATTTGAGGTTTGGGTACTATTAGTTAAAGATAGTAGAAGCTGATGTACTGAAAAGTGCGTTTAGGAGCAGGTATAGACATTTTGAGTTCTTAATAATGCCGTTTGTATTAACTAATGCCCCAACTACATTTATGGCTTTGATGAATAAGGTGTTTCAACCCTACCTAGATCAATTTGTGATTATGTTTATTGATGACATCCTAGTGTATTCAAAGAGTAGAGAAGAACACGCTGAGCATCTGAGAGTGATCTTACATATTATGAGGGAGAAATAACTATATGTCAAGTTTAGTAAGTGTGAATTTTGGCTAGATCAAGTAGTGTTTCTGGGTCATATGGTGACTGGACAAGGCATATAAGTGGATCCAAAGAAGATAGAGACAGTAATGAATTGGGAAGCTCAAAGGAATGTATCAAAAATTCAAAGTTTCCTAAGATTGACCAGATATTATTGAAGGTTTGGCAAGGGATTCTTGTCGATCTCAACCCCTCTAACAAAACTTCTAAGGTAAGATGTAGTTTTGAAATGGAATGATAAATGTCAGAAGAGTTTTGAGGAGTTGAAGCATTAGTTGCATACGACACCGGTGTTAACTATTCTATCGAGAACTAGAGGATATGTAGTATACAGTGATGTTTCGCATCAAAGATTGGGATGTGTATTAATGCAGTATGGTAAGGTGATAGCCTATGCATCGAGACAACTAAGGTCTTATGAGATTAATTATCCGGTACATGATTTAGAGCTTACTGTTGTTTTTGCTCTCAATATATAGAGACATTATTTATATGGAGAGACATTCAAAATATACACTGATCATAAGAGTTTGAGGTATCTATTGAGTCAGAAAGAATTGAACATGAGACAGAGGAGATCGGTAGAGTTATTGAAAGACTATGACTGTACAATTGAGTATCACCCAGGGAAAGCTAATGTGGTGGCCAATACTTTGACTATAAAATCTAATAACAATGTATCTTAGATTGAAATATCAAGGTTACCGAGCTTAATTCAGTTGAGAGCTTTAAATGTGGAGTTGAATTTGGAGTAGAATGAGGCATCAGTTGCTACATTGAAGCTAAGACTGATGTTGCATGATATAATTAGATAGGTACAAAGAAAAGATCCCGGTATGGTGAAGCTCATTGAGAAATTGAAGATAAATCTGGATTCTGAGTTTGAAATGAGAGATAAGACACTGTGGTTAAAGTAAAAGCTATGTGTGCCCAATGTGGAAGAGCTGAGGAAGGAAATTCTAGAGGAAGCTCATGTGGTTGCTTATGTTATGCATCCTAGTACTACCAAGATTTATAACACATTGAAGCAACATTTTTTATGGCTTGGAATAAAGAAGCAAGTAGCAAAATATATTTCTAAGTGTATAACATGCTAGCAGGTTAAGGTTAAGCATCAGGCTCTAGTTAGAAAGTTACATTCGTTGCCTATTCCAGAGTAGAAATGGAAATAAATCACTATGGATTTCATTATGGGATTGCCAAGGACTCTGAGGCAGAATAATGTTATATGGATTGTAGTGGACTGATTAACTAAGTTAGCCCATTTCTTACCAGTGAGAGAGAATAACTCACTAGACCAATTAGCCCAGAGGTATGAATGAGGTGGTTAGATTGCATGAGGTACTAGTGGCCATTGTATCGAACAGGGATCCCAGATTTACTTCTAGATTTTAGAAGAGCTTGTAGTTAGCTATGAGCACAAAGTTAAACTTTAGTACTACATTTCATCCTTAAACAGATGGATAGAGTGAGAGGACAATAAAGATTGTTAAGGATATACTTAGGGCATGTGTATTGGAGTTTCAAGAAGCATGGGATCAGTATATATCATCGATTGAATTTGATTACAATAACCATTATTACAATAATATCATAATGGCACCATATGAGGACTTATATGATAGGAAGTGTCAGCTACCTCTATATGGGATGAAGAGGGCTTGAGATTGTCAGTAATCTAAGTTATGTTGAGGAGCCGATCAAGATAGTGGGATCTCAGATCAAGCAGTTGAGGAATCGAGTAATTTCACTAGTGAAAGTCCTTTAGAGGAATCACTCGATTGAGGAAGCAACCTAGGAAACGAAGGATCATATAAGGAGACAATAGCCCCACCTGTTTGAACAATCAGATAAGAATTTTAAGGACGAAATTTCTTTTAGGAAGGGAGAATTGTAACTTCTTGTTACCCATATTAAGGCCCGAATAATGTATATATAAGTTTAGTGAGAAGTTAGAAAGTGCATTTCATATTCATGCCTAATTTGGCATACACATACACCTGAATATTGATTTTTTACACATTAAAATGATTATGCATGCAGTCATTGACATTTTTTGGGTATAATTGATTCATAA
>JAOQMP010013268.1:0-12987 GCA_027563575.1 Erythroxylum pedicellare
AGTCTTGTTACCTAGTGCTAGCAAAATATCTTTTCTTCTAAGCACGAAGAGCATGGTGTTCTTAGTCTTTAGATGACCTCAAGCTGTGTGAACATAATGTTGCATGCTCCTTTCACAAATCTAACAAGTAATATCATAGTGTTATATGGAACACAATGTTTTGTGCTCCCTTGTTCCTACGAGAATTTGTCTATATAATTAATTTTTGTGAGGAAAAGATTATTGGGATATTATAAACAGAGTTACTTCTATACATTTGGTTCTTCAAAAGTTGGCTGAGAAGTCAACAGAGCAGTAGTGAAACTTCTAATTCACCGATAAATACTTTAGTATAAAATATCTTACCCATAATTGAACTTGTTTATGTTAGGAAATCGGGTTGAGATCCGATTCCGACCGCAGCGAAATAATCAAGAAAATTTTTTGTGACTTTTGATTTCTCGAAAACTAAGATCTGTTTAATTTTATAAAATGATTAACATAAATTATAATAAAACGGAAATTTAATTCATACTTTATTCCGAAGCTTGATCTTTATCTTGTTGTATCCCTCGAATCATTTCCGAAACCGACCCGTCTCAACCACTGTAGTCGTACAAGTGTCCATCCTCTAACGGTATCCACAAAATAGGCTGAGAGAACTTTGTAACTCTTACAGAGAGGGTTAAGCAAGAAATGCTAACTCTATAGAGCTTAAACCTATTTATAATAAGCTTTGGACATTTTAGTAACTTAATTGAATTAAATTTTAATTTCAATTAAACTTTAATTAGAGTTACAAACAATTCTAATTAAATATCAATTATGTCCATGTAAAATTCAATATCTCATATTGATTTTTATTTATTAAATATCTCATATTTAATCATAAAGTTTCTCAAACTTTACAATCAAGTCCAACTTGATTAAATTAATTTTGCTCTCTTCAACCCATTTTATACACGAGACCCATTAGGTTTCCAAATATGTTGGCAATGATTATAAATCTAATTTTAATTCATAATTAAAATTAGATAAAGTAAAACTCCTTTTAATTTATCTCTAATTCTTCAATTAAATAATTTATAATCATAGATCAAGATTGGCGTCTAGCAACGCATCATGACCACTCAAATATTTAGAAATGTCAAAGTGCATAATTTTTCCGTATAATTCTATCGTTTCATCATACAATGTTCCAATTAGACATCAAGTATGGAATTAATATCTACTATATTTTGAGACTAATCATATTAGTTTTTGGCCATTAGCTATCAATTCAATTAATGATATTTAAACTATTTACAAAACTTCATTTCACCTTGACCAAGGATTTCTTGAATTAATATTAATCGAGAACAACGAAATATTCTCTCTAATTACTTTAGGGTGATAAATCCTATCTTGGTTATTCAATTATCTTCATATAGTTGATGCTACATCCAATGATTACCGATTAAATGACCTATTATTAAATAGATCATAAGTAGTATCAAAACATAGCAATCCACATACAAGATAACTTTGATGACCTCAATTCAAATGATCACTTATACAATCATCACAATGAGAATTCTATAGATATACAAGTAATGTTCCAAATGGATTTCTTATATTGAGTCTGTTCAGTAAACTTATTCTTTAGCAAGCACCCACACGTTTGTTTAAGTATCTCTATACTTTAGCCTACGAGATCGACTACTTCCTTCATAAGGAAAAACAAAATGTATGCTAATCTTTTTATGTTCTATTAATGTTCAATCTTAATAGAACAATGACTAGGAACATTTAGGAATAATACATAAATGCAATATGAATCTCATAATTATAATCTCATTATAATTTCATTTGCAATGTATAATTATCCCATGGACTTTATCATATACATCTAAACATGTATAAGATAAAGAATGTCTTTAAATAATTTGCCACTAAACTACAACCAAATCGATTGGTTTTAGGGCATAAACCAACATCACCAACATCATATTTGACTTCTTCAAAATAATTGTAGCTCTATGTCTCTGGTTTATTTTAAAATAAGCACCACCTCATTCGGAGCTCTATAACTCAAGATATGCCTAAGAAGCCAAAGTATGCTCATAACCCGATTATGCTCTTCCAACCGATCCCTGATTTTATTTCCATCAATCTTTCTTAATTCAACACCAAAAACTACCAATTTTTAAGGAGACATATAAAAATGTGTTATGAATTCATTTCTTGAAGAATTACTTCATTTGGAGGTTGGATGATGAAGTTATGGCCAAAAGAATCCAACATGTTTATGTCCTCAATCATATGGTGCCTGTCTTGGCGCAATTGCCATAACTTTTACTAAAGATGTTGGATTGATGTCGTTTTTGGACGGTTTGAAACTGGGCTTCTATATCTACAATGTTTATGAGAACTCAAAGTGATATTCTACCTATAAAAGGGTCAAAATAGTACTTTACTGTAGCTGTCCCCAAAATGTCCGTTAAACGGACATACATGTCCGTTTAATGAACATAGACGGGCCTAGGGTGCTTTCCACACCCGAGAAGATCCGTTTAATGAACATAATGTCTGTTAAATGGACACTGGAGAGGCTGAGGGTCCTTACAGACCTGAGAAGGTCCGTTTAATGGACATAATGGCTGTTAAACGGACATTGGCGATGCTGAGAGTCCTTACAGACTCAAGAAGGTTTGTTTAACAGACCTAATGTCCGTTAAATGGACATAGGGAGTACCCAAGCCCCTCCAAAGCCTCTCTAAAACTTCCTACATCTATTCTAACATTACTTTCACTTATAATCTTCTCAAATTCACTTCTTCTCATGTAATACCACTTCATATCCATTCAAACACCAACTTTGTTCCATTAAATCCTCTAATCCCTGCTCATTTGATTCATTAAAACCACTAAGTCTCATCATTTACCATAACTGTCCTGGGTTTACATCCCATGTAGCATCACTACTTATAATGCTCATATCTCTCATCTTCGATATCCAAAATTTACACACTTTATATCGTCTAAAAGCTAAGAGGATAAACTACAACTTCCAAGAGGGTAATACAGCCTAGATTAATCTAGTTTTCCCCTGAAGTCGGTACACAATTTTACCCCTATGGAAACTTGAAATATGCAATGTACAACTACAAGATAAATAAGCAAAAATACAAGGGAAACTTCTTCAATTATCGATTCATTTCTAAATCAAAATGAAGTTCATACATAGCTTGCATATATAGCTTTAATAACATATTAACATTACATCAAAGTCTTAACACAAGGGACAAAATACATTGGATGCTCAATGTTTGATATGTTTATAAAGCTAACCAAAAGTCTAGCCACTAACTTAGTACAAAAGCTAACTATCTTGGAATTTGTCCAAATGCCTTGCAAGGATCACTGATCTTCTCGATCTACACCTAAGGGGGGAGAATAATGGGTTGAGCTACACAACTCAGTGGTTAATGTATTTACAGCCATTGGTAATTTACCACAAATTCAAGCATATGTATATATACAAACCTATATCTAGCAATTCAATCATTCAGCAATTTAACTCAAAAACTCACAATTAAGAAAGTTATACATAACACGTAACATAGACTTTAGCCATTAACAAAATCACTCAAATGCATCATACTTGGCAACTCAAAATACAATGCACAAACTAACGGCTCGAGGGTGCCATGGAAACAGAATGGAGAAACCGAAGTTTGCACCATGAACAAAATGAGTCCATTTTCGGAGCTCATATGCCACAAGCGAGAAGCCAGGAGAAGACTCTTGTCAATGTGCACATGACGAACAGAAAGGTTCCACTCTTGCCCAAACAAAAGCACATAATTATGCTCAAAATCGTGTTATCATATGCTCATACTTTCATGCTTTTTCTTCTTTTCATTTAATACAAAATGTTATAACCTCTTTCAAGATATAACATAATTACAATGCATCATGCATTTCCATTCAAGTCATAACAATTCAATTTCAAGCAAATCCATTTCAAGGAATCAACATATACATACATAGGTAAAAATTTGCCCAATTATACAATAACTATAAATAAATTACCCACTTAATTAGCTTGCAAAAATTCAAGTCAAGCCTACCTTTCCTCTTGCTCTTGGATTAGGTTTCCTTAGTTTCCTAAATAAACCAAATTTCCCATTCAATCCAAATTTCCATAAAATTCAAAAGCATCAAAATCACAAAATGAAATAATTGCTAAATTGAGCTTAGCACTAACTTACCTATGGTCTATCTAAGTTAAAAAGACCAACACGTACTTTAGAAACCCTAAAATCAAATGGGTTCCCTTAAAACATCTTCTTCCAACACAACACCCATTCTCTACCGAAAACTCTTTCTCTCTCTAACTCTTTCTTTAACAAAGCACGAAGAACAAGATGAACTTACCTTGACAAGATGATTTCTCTTCGTTTCTTCTTCTTTTTTCCCTTTCTTAGCTTCTTCGATTTTTCTCCTCCTCTTCTCTTTCTCTCACATTTTTTCTCCCTTTTCTAAGGCTTCTCACGTTTCTCTCTCCCTTCTTCTAATTCAAGCCCTTTTTATTAGGCTTCCTTCCCATTTTGCCCCTCATTAAACTAGTCCTTCCACATTTAACCATCCTTTCATTTAACACAAGCCAACTAACCACTTAGCCTATTATACACCATATTAATTCTATCTTAATTCTAACACTTCATTCTAATTTAAATTTTCTAATTTCTATTCATACTTGCTAATTTAATGGCCCAATTCTAAAAATAAATAAATAAACAAACAAATCGTAATTAAATAATTAAATAAATAAATCAGGAATAATTGGAAAAAAATTTCAGAGTCTATCAAAATCCTTCTTATTCTTAATGATATCTAATCTCTTGTTTTATTGGAGAGAGTGTAACTAATTGAATCTAGTTTAAACTAATTGGAAAACATCATTTACATCTATCCTCATTATAGATACTTGCACACAAATAAATGATGTATATCCAATTTTCTTTTCTACTATTATATGTATGGATGAGTGGTCATAAAGATTAATTATAAGCTGTAAAGTTATTTAGTTTTATTGGCCTAAATATTAATTCCATATTGTAAAATTATTTAGGTCTTTAGGTCTGAAGATTACTTTCTAAATTTTCATTTGGTTTGACATATGCATGCCTTTAAAGGTAAGACATGTAGTCTCAAGCATACATATTTTATAACTAAAAAGCTTTAAATGATATCAACCAAGTTCTTGAGTAGACACTTAAAAAGAAAGAATATGTAGAAGGCTAGCATAACTACTACTAAGACAATTGAAAAATGTAGATAAAATTTAAATGGATTTATGAGTTCTATCATATGTAGGGTTGTCAAAAAGAAATTGAGGAAGGAGAGAGTCATTAAATTTTGCATATGAATACTCCAAGCTTCAAGGCTATATCTATAAGTTAAAGACAATGTTATGAATACCATATTAGTATTAATACCGAATTTGGTCATGGTATAATATTGCACCGATATCAGGAGATATTTCAGACAATTTTTTAAATTTATAAAATAGCTCTTGAATTTTTTAAAATTGCAAAATAGTTTTCTAATATGTTGTATTATATAATATGTAATTTTACGTCAACCTTGTATCTAAAGATCATAATAATATAAATTTAAAACGATAATAATCTATTTATTTTTATTAATTTACTTTTTACATATTTCATATACAAATAATAACCACAATTAATATAAAAAAGATTATTTAATCGTCATACAATTATAATATTAATGATAATATAAAGTACTTAAAATGTTACAACTTCATCACATAATAAATACTAATTATATCAAAACATCAAATAAAAAAATAATAAATATTTATGACTCTCTAGTTATTACAATTTACAACAATAGTTTGTGCCGAAAAATCAACTAGAATTGAAACCTGAAACAAAAATATTTACAATTATATTGTATAGATATACTTTAACATATACATCAACTATAAGTGAAATTAAAAGAAAAGGAGAAATAAAAACCTGAAACTTCATTTAATCGAATACCTTCTCAAATCACATTGACCTCAATTCTCATTTAACAAAAAATCCTTGTCAGTGAGAGTAGTCTTATCATTACTATCATTCAAATTCATTGCACTAAATGACATCTCAATACTTGCCAATCCAAGATTATCTTCCAGGTTATTCTCATCTATCAAACTCGCTTTCTCAGAAACTCAATCCACTAAAAGATCGATATGATTAAGGTAAATTGGATCTACAAAACTACTTATTTTATTAAGCATCCTCATAAACAATAAAATAAAATAAAATAATTCAGAGATTATAATAAATTATTAAGAAACAATAATAAATTATATCCAACTTAATAATGATAATAACATGTCTTCCTTGAATCTTTAAATTGTATCAAACAAAGACCAAGTCGTTTAATCTTTTGTGCTCTAATCTATTCATTTTCTTTGAATGGATGAATTCAAATGTGTTTCAATTCCTTTTACACCCTATTGCACTCACACATTGATTCAGAATTCAAATTGCAAATCTTTTGAATTCTAAAATACCACTTCTGAGTTGGTTCCACTAAGCAACTGTAGGACACAAAAGTAACATTATAAACAAAATAAAGTGATTATTTATTTTCAATAAGTAACAAAAGTGAAAAAAATTATATACATAGATTAAGTTTTTGTCTTTGTCGAATAGCAATCGGAATCCTAAAAGCACTATAAGCATCTTTATAAATCTCCATTTGTGAGCTTAATAGTTCTTGCATCATCTCATGAGCAACAATTGTTATAATAGTTGAAACATTCCTTATTGTGGTCTAAATAAAAAAATATAAATTGAATTCTATTTAGACTAACTAGAGGCAAGTGTATGCCATCAACAAGTAATATAAAACGATAAGAACCGGATATCGTACCTAAGGGAATTCCAACACGCAAGATAATTAAATTAAACGATGAAAAATTACTCAGATGATCAAGAATTAATTGATTTGAAAATAAAATAAAATAAAGTAAGCGAGTCAAGGAAATATACAAAATGCAAGGTATGAATTAAAAAATTACTACATTTAATCAAATGATCGAAATCGGCTAAGGTATCGGATTTCAACTGGATTGGACACTAAAAATTGTAACGGTGGATTGATCTAGGAATTACTTCACTTAAGCAAGTCAAACCTGATGTTCATGGGAATTCCCTTCTCTTTTAAATCCGAGTTACCCACTTGGTTCATAGATAATTCGGAATAAAAGGCATTCAATATAAGAAGCCTAAAACTAAGTTCGTTAATCCTAGGTATCCTCATCGAAGATCCTAACGTTGGTCTACACTTTAGTCTCAAGTATGTTGCTTGATTAATTTTTTGACAAATTAAATCCATTTGGTTATGACATTCAATCATTTAAGGCCTTAATCTAGGTGATCAAGCTAAATTAGGACTAAATATGCATTCAATCAACCAAAAACTAATACCACAAAAATGGTCCTAATCTAATATCAATCTTAACCTTAACTGAAAAAAATTACTCACACATATTCATCAATGTAACATAAATTATGATCATAATATATTGTTGCATTAATTAAATCAAAAAAATTAAAATAAATAAGGAATTAAAAAATTTAAAAACACCCTTTTTGTCGCAACTGTATTTTCTCGCGCCACCAGCTTTAGCATGTCTTAGCCAACGTCCTCTGCTCTCTCCATTGCTAGCTTCTCCTATTTTATTACTGTAGCTAGTGTGACAAATAAAGTCGCGATCCACCTCTCTTGCGCCGCTCTCATTCCTATGCTCCACTGCTAACTTCTCTCTTTTATCTCTTATTCATTGATGTGACAAATAAGGTTTGTGTCCACCTTCTTCATGCACGTTCCTTCTCCACCCCCAGCTCTCCTTTTGCTCTCTTCGTTTATTGCCACCAGCTGCCTTTTCTTCTAGGTTGTGCCACTAGCTACTGTCAACGTTTCTCTTTCCATCAGTTGCTTTAACATCCTCTTGCCACCAGCTACTTTGTGTGTGAGTGGAAAGTATATGTTTAGTTCCGGGATTTGGCGTGATTGTTGGAGAGTATATGTTTACGTTGCTCTCACTCTACTGTCATGTTATGTTTCGTTTCTTTTTATTCAATCTTTTGGCTCTCTCATCCACGCCTAACTTCACACATAATCACGTTTTGCTCTTCACTTTCTGCACCAGCGGCCTTCTTCTTTTTACTGCCGCCTATATTCTTTTGTTCCACCGTCATTACACACACACACTCACACTGTTCCTTTTCTCTACTGCCGCCAGCCATTTTCGTCATGTAATGTCCACCAACTGCTACCGTTTTACGTGATTCTAGGAGAGTTTTGGTCACCTTTCACGCATAGATGTCTTGCCCTTTCTTCTCTTTACCACCAACTTCACGACTCCTTGTTTCTTCTCCATTTCAATATATATTCTTGCTCCCTATGTCTTCCACGATCCCACTTCTTCTTCACCTTTTAATCTTTTAGTCATGCCATCTGCTATTTTCTTTTTCATGCACACTTCTCATTTTTTCTCTTGGCCAAAATGTTAACGCTTTTGACGCCCCAAAAATGTTAACTTTTTTTCTTTTTTTTGCTTCATTTGAGAGCTTTTCTTGCTTTAGACATTTAAATGTACCAAATTTAATGTGTGCCTAAAATTAAAACAAATAGCTCTTAATTAATGCAATTTAAACATTAAATGAACAAGAGTTTAGCAAATTATTTATCTAACATTAATATAAAAATATCCATTAACAATACCCCCACACTTGAATTGTTGCTTGCCCTCAAGCAACTTACTTAGATCACAGCCAATGTATTCTGTCATTTCATTTTCAACGAAAATCAAATGATTGCAATCCGTTAGACATCGGCAAACTCAAGTACCAAGCTACTACATATATCATAATCTGTTCATCAATGCACATAAACAAAATCAAAGGTAGATATCCTTGATCAAAAGTAAGCATAAAATTAAAATGGACTTTTGTCACAATATTCACTCATATCACTCAAATGCATAAGGGTTGTGTTTCACTCAAAGCTTCCTCTAAGAGATTACACTACCATATGCTTATAAATTCACCTATTTTTCACTACACAGAGTATATGCCATCATAGATCAAAAGGGCTTTTACTAACGGTTGTAATAGGGCTTAGCTTAAGGTGAGGTAAAAAGGGCAATGGCTACTCACAAGCATTCACAAAGTACTAAGTAATGTTGGACAATCAAAAAGAAATTCTAAGATGTGCAAATAGAAACACGGGACTACAACTACTCATCACTATCCAATGCTACTATTTGATCTTTTTCTTTCTTTTTTTCTTTTTTTGTTTTTCTGATAACCCTAAACATAAAAGAAGATAGTAGTAGCACAAATCAACAACAATTGAGTAGATGTACCTTTAAAACATCTCAGAATAACATATAAACAAAAGTCCCTAAGTCAAGGACATTAAATACTTAGTACTTCATTTAACTTATGAAAGGATCAGGATAAAAGATTTTCAGGTTTCAATGAAGTGTGATTAATACAAAAACAACAAGCTCAAAGGCTCAAAGGGGGTAACGAAGGAAAAATAACTTCGTGGGTCATTTAAGTTAAAGGTTAAAAACAAAGAAGGCCTTTAACATGTCCATAAAACATGTAACTAGCAGTATCAAACAGGTTCAGAGCAAGTTCTGAAGGTAATCTCATAGGGAAAGATCACATACAACAAATAAAATAGATGACTATGAGATGCAGTCATATAACTCAAGAGCTCACATGTGCTTAAATAAAAATCCATCAAAACTCCATACATTGCCTCATCACTAAGCATCAGTTATTGACTAAGTTTATGCAATCGACTACTTCAATCAATCCACATGGTTCACTATCCTCTCAAGCTGCCTAACCCAAGTTCACACATACAACTCAATTCTCCATCCAACTACTTTGACAAAATCATATGGTCAAGTTCATAGAAAATAGGACCCAAGTTAGCTACCAAAAGAGTCGCAACCATTCAAGTATGTATTTATCTCTCAATATCAACATCAATATCATAAACATCAGCATGCACATAATCTCAATCCTCTTACACTTAAAATGAACATTGTCCCTAATGTTCAAGTAGCCAACAATCAAACACAAAGAGGGAAAAAAGGAAGAAAAAACTTTCATGAAAAAAAATCGAATAAGAACTCTTTGCCACCAACCATGCAAACCCTAAAGAAAACACAAAAAAAACCAAGGAAATGCATTAAACTAGAAAGAAACTTTAAGGAAACAATGACAAAAGAAAGAAAAATGCAGTCCTTCTAAAAAGGGCATGCAATGCAATTAAGGAGGCGAAATGTGATGAAGAGACAATTGCTCCTCAAAATTATCCACAAACCTGGGCATATACAATTTGGCTCATTGTCCATTTACTTTGAAGGGGTTTTAATTTTCTTGTTTTACCTTAAGGACCTCAAAAGGAAGGAGTTGGATCACTTAGAATGGACCATACCACCTTGACTTAAGCTTCCCTAGAAAAAGATGAAGACGAGCACTGTAGATCAATACTTGGTTGCCTACCATAAAGTTTCGATGGAGGATCTTCTTGTCATGCCACTTATTGACACGCTCCTTATACAACTTCAAATTGTTATAAGCATCCAAATGGAATTCTTCAAGCTTGTGAAACAACATAAGTCTCTTAGGACATGTAGCAGATAAATCAAAGTTAAGGAATTTGGTAGCTTAGTATGCACAATGATCTAACTCAACTGGAAGATGACAAGGTTTTCCATACACTATCTTGAATGGTGACATGACTATAGGTGTCTTAAATGTGATCCTATATGCCCAAAGTGCATCATCTAGCTTTAAAGACTAGTCCCACCTAGAAGCATTAATAGTTTTCTTTAGTATTTTCTTTAATTCCCTATTTGAGACTTCAGCTTGCCTACTAGTTTAGGGGTGGTATGGAATAGCAACCTTATGGGTTACCTCATACTTAGCTAATAATGAATCAAAGAGTTTGTTGCAAAAATGCGACCCCCATCACTAATGATAGTCCTAGGTATGCCGAAATGTGTCAAAATATTTTTCTTCAAAAACTTAACAGCAACTCTAGCCCCATTTGTGGGCAATGCCTTTGCTTCCACCCACTTGCTAACATAATCAACAACAATCAATATATATTGATTGGAGAAAGACTTAGGGAATGGTCTCATGAAGTCTATGCCCCAAACATCAAAAACCTCTCAAACAAGAATGTTAGTCAATGGCATGTCATGTCTCCTACTAATGTTCCCTACCCTTTGACACCTATCACAAGAATTGACAAATGCAAATGCATCCTTAAATAAGGTGGGTTAATAGATATGGCACTCTAAAACCTTATGAGTTATCCTAGATGCACCATAATGTCCCCCATCCTCTTTAGAATGACAACGATGTAACACAGAGGAAATTTCCTCTTTAGGAATGTAGCACTTAACAATACCATCCAAACAAATCTTGTAAAACAAAGGATCATCCCAAAGATATTATCTTACCTCAAACAAAATTTTTTTTCAGCATAAGAAAAATCAGGGAGATAGTTATTACCAGCAAGGTCGTTTACATATTCTGCAAACTAAGAAGTGACTGTCATAACCATCAGATGCTCATAAAGAAAAGTCTCCTAAATGTCCTTCTTTGTTTCACTCTCCATGGCAGCTTCATCTAATCTTGACAAGTGATCAGCTACAAAATTCTTGGCTCCCTTCTTATTCCTCAGCTCAATGTCAAACATCTGCAAAAATAACACCCAATGAATTAGTCTTGGTTTAGCATTAGGTTTTATCATCAAGTATTTCAAGGCTACATGGTCAATATACACAATCACTTTAGACAAAACCAAATATGAGCGAAACTTGTCAAAAGCAAACACAACCGCCAACATCTCTTTTTCTGTGGTGGTTTAATGGCGTTGTGCGCTATTTAGTGTCCTACTTGCATAAAATATGGGATGAAAGGTCTTACCTCATCTCTGACCTAAAACAACACCCATTGCATAATCACTTACATCATATATTAATTCAAAAGGAGGAGACTAGTTAGGAGATATAAGAATAGGTGTACTCACAAGCATATCCTTTAATAATTGAAAAGATGTTAAGCATTTATCGTCAAAAGTAAACACATCATCTTTTTCAAGCAATTCAGTTAAAGGTCTAGCAATCTTAGAAAATCCTTAATGAACCTAGGGTAAAAACCAGCATGGCCTAAAAAATTTCTAATGGATCTAACATTGTTTGGTGGTGGAAGTTTCTTAATAACATCAATTTTTGCCAGGTCTACCTCTATACCCTTACTAGAAATCTTGTGACCTAAAATAATGCATGTTGGATTGGAAAAAGAAAGCATGCCATATTTAGAGAACCGGTAGATTTCAAAACTTTTTAGAAATCTTATTTACAGTGGAATCAATATATATCCAAATCATCATGCCAATCTATACATGATATGTTATAAGGATAATAATAGACATGAACAAGATGAAGAGTATTACTGACTCCTTTGCTACAACTTTAATTCTTTGCTGCACTATCCTCTCTTTCTTCTTGTATCCAAAGCCTTTGTTTTGTTAATCTATCTTCTCCTTGTTGTTGTATCCTCAACCAATTTCATTTACCTCTTGTTCTCCTAGGAAAACTTGGTTAACAAAATCCTTTGGTGGGAAAGGAGAAGAAACACATTGGAGGAGTATTTTCTTGGAAGAAAGAAGGAAAAAATAATGAGACACTCTTATGCAATTTTCGATTTTTTTTCATGCAAAATAAGAGAGAGACTGATAAAACTATAAGAACACCTTCTTACTCACTCCCACTTTTGGTTAACAACAAAGGAAAGAAGAGTCTTCCATCCAATGTATCATTTCTTCGTTTAATCAATCATAAAGAAGTCATTAAATGAGACTCTTCTCATTTGTCTTTAAGATGACTATATGAAAAGTCTATTA
>JAOQMP010013277.1:0-12987 GCA_027563575.1 Erythroxylum pedicellare
GCATTAACTTACCCATTGCACACACTAAGATGCATTCAACAAGGTTTTAAGAAATGGAGTTCATTGATTAAAACCTTAGAATTAAAGAGTTCTATAAGGTTTATCATTTGAAAACTTAGTGATTTTCACTCCCACCAAGATTTGTTTTGAACTATGATAGCCAAAACTCATTTTTCAAGAGGATTTTACCATATTTGATCATTGTTTTAACCTTCGATTTCTTATTCGTAAAAAATCCAAAAATAATTTTTTTCACACTTCCCTTTCAATTAGTTTAATTTTGTTAGTTCTCCAAAGAACCAAAACCCCCTTCCTAATCAATTTAGTTGCATTTCATGACATTTAGGCTAATTTAGATCTATTGCATTAGGTTCCAATTAAGTGAGATGACCCGAGGTTGCATTCTATATTTCAATCCTTGGAATTCAATTTTTGATTTGACCTTCAAGGGTAAAACTGAAAGATGAAGCAGATCAATGATCCATCTTTCTTCTTCACGAAAAGGACCGGAGCTCTCCATGGTGAAGAGCTCGGCCTTATGTACCCTTTCTCCAATAATTCTTCCAATTGCTCCTTAAGCTCCTTTAATTTCACTGGAGCCATCCGGTAAGGCGGAATTGAGATTGGTGCAGTACTTAGAAGAAGCTCAATGGGAAACTCAATCTCCCTAGGTGGTAGTAGTCCTGGTAATTCCTAAGGAAAGACATATAGGAATTCCCTGACCACAGGTATTTCTTCTAACTGCCCTCCATCTACCTTCGTGTCTACCACATAGGCCAAAAATGCTTCAAACTCTTTCCTCATCATTTTCT
Source organism: Erythroxylum pedicellare (assembly GCA_027563575.1). Lineage (NCBI taxonomy): Eukaryota > Viridiplantae > Streptophyta > Magnoliopsida > Malpighiales > Erythroxylaceae > Erythroxylum > Erythroxylum pedicellare. Next base: position 813 of record JAOQMP010013277.1, read on the forward strand.
TTTCTAACAGAGCCGAGACAACTCTAGGTGGACTTGACTTTCTATCTCCCAAAAACACCACCTCTCCCGTCATCCATCTCAAACTCTACTATCTTGCGTTTGCAATCCAATTTAGCATTATACTTATCTAATGTGTCTATACTCAAAATCACATTTAATTCTCCCATCTTCAATGGCATTAGATCCACCACTAATCATTCTCCTTCAACACATATCTCACAGTCTCTATAAACTTGACTAATCACCATAGACTGGCCCATTAAGGGTGCATCCAATGGGCTCAGTTCTCTACCATGCACAGTTCTACTTGATGACACAATCGAATGGGTAGAACCGGGTTTAATCAAAATAACAATATCAGTATCAAATAATTTAACCATATCAACCATAACTTTTGGAGCGGTCTCTACATCCTCCCGTGTCATTGCAAACACCCTAGTTAATGCTTACCCCCTGGGTCTCCCTGGAATATTCACTTTCTTAACTGCATCAGAACTGCCACTTCAGTCGCAGTTTTATGCCCCACTATCTCAGCTCTCCTTGAAACTTGCATTTGACCTCTCACCTGTCTTGCATACTGAGGGCACTCTCTAGCCATGTGCCCTTTCTTTTCACATTTGAAGCAAGCTCCTGTCAGCCTGTAGCATTCTTCTCCATGGAACTTGCCACAATGATCGCACTTAGGTACAGAAGACTTATCCCTTTCTCCCCTTCTACTGCCTCCCGCAGTTAAGGCTTGATGAGAACTAGTAGAAGTCCTCATAGGTCTAGGCCTACTTGCACCACTGCTTCTCTCCTCAAACTACACAGGGAAAGTCTTGGCACTCCTCTCAAGCGTAGAAGTACCACCTCCCCTTTTGAACTGCTCTCTCCCCTTTCTCTTCTTGTTCACGACACTTTTTATGTTCTTAATGTTTTCAACCCTCAGTACCGCTTCAAATAGCTGTTGAAAGTCATCGAAGTTCTGCACCACTACTTTTTCTCTGATGGCTAGCTACAGTCCTGATTCAAACCGACGACACTTAGCCACCTCACTTAGCATCATCTTAGCTGCATAATGGGAAACCAGCTCTCATACTCATTAACGATCATCTCCCTCTGAGTGAGACTTAAGAATTCCCTCTACTTCTGTCTAAATATACACCTCAGGCAGGTACTTCTTCTTATAAACTACTAAGAAATCTTTCCATGTAAGCACTGGCGGTCTCATTTGACTCCCTAGCACACTCTCCCACCAATGTAGAGCATCTCCCTGTAGCAAACTTGCAGCATATACAACCCTCTCATCATCTTCACAATCCATCTGCTCCAATACTCTTTCTATCTTTCTTAGCCAGGTCTCAGCTTTCTTTAGGTCAGTGGTCCATAGAAGTCTACTGTCCCATATTTCCTCAACTTATCAAACTGTTTCCTCTTCTTACTGGGGACAAGAGCAAAAGTTTGTGCCATCTAACCCATGGCCTGAACAAAGGCCTGAGCAAAAGCCTGAAACATCCTAGGATCCAATGGAGGCACTTGCTCCTACAGAATCGGTGACTTATGCGTTGGTGACCGAGAGGGCTCGCTACCATACCCTACAAAAGCCTCAGCATTTCCTGAGGCTACTAAATCTAAAGAGTTTAAACAAACTTTACTTACATAACATCATACATATCAAAGCTTAATACAATTACAAAATGATGATAAATAATGATATGCCTATAAAGCTACCTAAAATAGTCACTAACTTAGTACAAAAGTCTCTAACTATCTTGGAGTTTTCAATGCCTTTCAAGGATCAACTGTCGTCTTATTCCACACTTGAGGAGGGAAAATAATGGATTGAGCTACACATTTTCCATAAATTCAAGCATATGTATATAATATATATATATATATATATATATATATATATATCTAACAATTCAAGCATTTTCAAATTAGCTCAAAAACTCATAATTAAATAAGTCATCACATAACTCATAATATAGGTTTTAACCATTATGCATAACGAGCAAATACATCATGCTTGACAATTTAAAGATGCAATGCACAAACAAATGGCTTGAGGGTTCTATGGAAATAGAATGGAGAAACTGAAGTTTACACTATGAACAGAATGAGTCCATTTTCGGAGCTCATATGCCACAAGCGGGCAGTCAGGAGAAGGCTCTTGTCAATGTGTACGTGGCTAATAGAATGGTTCCACTCTCGCCCAAACAAAAGCATATATTTGTTTTATCATATGCTTTCTCATCTTTTCATTCATCCAAAATGCCATAACATGTTTAATGGCATAACTCGATCATAATTCATAAATCATAATGCATTTTCAAACATTCACAAAGATTTCAATATCAAGTAAATCAAGTTTAAGTAAATCAACATATATACATATAGGCAAGACTTTGCCCAATTACACAATAACTATAAATACATTATCCACCAAATTTCGATTGCAAAATCCAACTCAAGATTGCCTTTCCTCTTGCTCTTAGATTGGGTTTGCTTGGTTTCCTATAACAAACCAAGTTCTCATTTAAACAACATTCAAAGGAAATTCATAAGGCTTCAAAAATAAAAAATGCTAAAATTGAACTATAATCCTTTCAAAATCTAGACTTTCGGGTCAATTGTCCCATGATAGTTATGATCAGGTAAATGAAGAAATTTAATGATACTTTCTTCTAGAAAAATTTTCTCCATTATCTTAAGTTTCTAATGACACCAAAATCATTCAATTTGGTTTAGTAATCTGAAAGTTATACCCTAAATAGTTTTGGAATGCTCTTATACCAAAACAATATTCTATGCTTATCTTCCTTCCAAAACTTGATATCCTTAGAGACTAAATTTAAACTTGATTTCTTCATACAACTTGTATCCATATATATCTATTTTACTCCAAATAAAAATTACTCCATTTAGATAACTACATAAAAAGTTATGCTCAAAATACTGAAGCATATTCTATGTTGGATTGCCCCGTCAACCCAGAAAAGTTTACCATGACGAACTTTTCTAGAAAGGAAAAGTTCGCGTAAAATATTACAAGTTTGCTGCAACGAGCCAAGGAAAGTTGACCGCAATAAACTTTGATAGAAGGACATGTAGAACATGTTTCATTTTCCATATTTCACTACCCACCTTTCATATGTAACCCATCTAAAACCTAAACCATCCCTTCTACTTCATTTTCAACTCCATTTCAACCCAAAGTCATTCATAAATACGTCATAATCTATCTTTGATCATTAAACCTAAAAGATTAAAACATTTTCATATACCATTCATCAACAACTTCCTATACACATTCAACTTCATTTTCACTTCTAACTATCATCAAATATACTTCATCTAACAATCAAGAAAGGTTGATGCTTATACTTACTTGTTTTAGCTTCAAATCTTCAAGATCTCCAAAACCCTAGCTTGATTTTCTCCTCTTCTTCTTTCCTTCTCACACCCACGATGCTTCTTCTCTTCTTAACAAGCCAACAATTTTCTTCTTCTAATTTATACTCTTAATGATTGGAAGATGACCCTTTTGCCCTTCCATTTATCCCTTATAATCCTCATCCTTAAATGACTTGCTAATTTTGTCCTTTAGGTTATACACTGTTAACACTTTAATTTAACGAGCTCAAGAAATAAAATCCTACTAACATTGAGATGCTAATTAAACTCCAAATAAAATAATTTATCTAGGAAGACTACAAAATTTATTCAAATCATGCTTAAATAAAAAAAAATTAGGGCCCAACATTTCTCCCCTCTTAAAAGAATTTCGTCCTTAAAATTATTATTTGAGTCAATGAAGAGGTGTGGATACTTCTCTTTCATAGCTTCCATTGGCTCCCATATAGCCTCCTCCGTCGAATGGTTCTTCCATAAGACTTTAACCAACTTCATCACCTTGTTTCTCAAAACCTTTTCCTTTGAGTCAAAAATCTTCATTAGTTGCTCCTCATAGGTCAAATCTTCCTATAACTGAACCTCTGAAGGTTAAACTATGTGCGAAGGATCGGATCGATACTTTCTCAACATTGATACGTGGAAGACATTGTGGATCTTAGAAAATTCTGGTGGTAAAGCTACCTTATACGCCAAAAGGCCAATCTTCTCAATGATCTCATAAGGGCCTATATATCTTGAACTAAGCTTGCCTTTCTTACCAAACCTCAAAACCCCCTTCGTTGGAGAAGCTATAAGAAACACTTTGTCTCCAACTATAAATTCCATCTCTTTTTTATGTGCATCTGTATAGCTATTCATTCTGTCTTAAGCTGTTTTAATTCTCTGTTTTACCAATTTAATCTTATCAACTGTGACTTGCACCTCCTACCATACAGAGTTTCATAAGGTGCCATCTGAATTCCTGAATGATAGGAATTATTGTAAGCAGACTCAATTAAAGGCAAATGATCGTCCTATGAGCCTTTGAAATCCATGACACAAGCTCTTAACATTGCCTCCAAAGTTTGTATTGTTCTCTCGAATTATCCATGAGTCCGTGGATGGAAAGTTGTACGAAAATGCAACTTAGTTCCCAAAGCCTCCTGTAAGCTTTCCCAAAATCTGGAGGTGAACATAAGATCTCTATTCAAAATTATAGAGCTTGGAATCCCATATAGTCTGATTATTTCGTCCACATATTTCTTGGCCAAAGCATTCAAAGAATCTGTCTGCTTAATTGGCAAGAAATGTGTTGACTTGGTTAGCTTATCCACAATCACCCATATTGCATCATGTTTCCTGTTGGTTCTTGGCAATCCTATCAAGAAATCCACTTTAATCTTTTCCCACTTCCATTCCAAAATAGGCAAAGGTTTAAACTTGCCTGAAGGTGCTTGGCGTTCAACCTTGACTTACTGACACACTAAGCATCTTTTAGTATACTCTACAGCATCCTTTTTCATTCCTTTCCACCAAAAGTGCTCTTTCAAATCTCTATACATCCTTGTACTACTTGGGTGCATAACATAAGGTGCAATGTGTGTCTCATCAAGAATTTCTTCCTTCAACTCTAGCATATTGGGAATACACAATTTGTTACCTACCACCATCAATCCATCTTCCTTTACCTCTATTTCAGAAGGTTTGCCATTCTTAATCTCTTCTCTAAGCTTGATCAAGTACTCATCTTATTCCTGTAATTCCTTAATCTTTTCATTCAACACTAGCCTTACTCTAAAGTTAGCCAGTATACACCCAAATTCATCTTGTTTAATGTCACTCTAAGTTTGGCCAATTCCTTCAATAAAGGAAAATAAATCGTCTCCACATATGCCATAGGGGATTTCCTACTCAATGCATCCGCTACTACATTAGCTTTTCTTGGGTGATAATTTATCATCAAATCATAATCTTTAAGTAGCTCTAACCATCTTCTCTATCTCAAATTCAACTCCTTTTGACTCATTAGATACTTAAGGATCTTGTGGTCTGTAAATACCCTGGTTGTGACTTCATATAAATAATATCTCCGTATCTTTAATGCAAAAATTATGGCAGCTAACTCCAAGTCATGCATAGGATATTTCATCTCAGAAGGTTTCAATTGCCTAGAAGCATAAGCAATCACCTTATCTCCTTGCATCAGTACACAACCCAATCTTTTGCTTGAGGCATCACTATATACTGTATATCCATCACTACCTAAAGGAAAGTCAAAATCGGTGTCGTTGTAATTCTATTCTTCAATGCCTCAAAACTACTCTGGCACTTCTCTGTTCACACAAACTTTTGATTCTTCCTTGTCAATTTGGAAAGTGGAGCTGCTATGATCGAAAAGCCCTCCACAAACCTTCTATAATACCCATCTAAACCCAAGAAACTTCTCACTTCAGCTACATTCTTAGGTGCTTCCCATTTCACAACCGCTTCTATCTTCCTCAGATCTATATGCGCTCCTTACTCTGAAATCACTTGTCCAAGAAAAGATACTTCTCTTATCCAAAATTCACATTTGTCAAATTTTGTGTACAACTCATTCTTCCTCAATGTCTCTAAGGCAATCCTCAAATGCTCCCTATGCTCCTTATCATTCTTGGAATAAACCAATATATCATCAATAAAGAAAATGATAAATTGGTCTAAGAAAGACTTAAAGATTTTATTCATTAAAGGAACATTCGTTAACCCAAAAGGCATGATTAAGAAATCAAAGTGGCCATACCGTGTTCTAAAAGCAGTCTTTGGCACATCGGACTCCTTTATCCTTAACTGGTGATAAACCGATCTCAAGTCTATCTTGGAGAAGACTTTTACCTCTTGCAATTGGTCAAACAAATCATCTATGTATGGGAGCGGATATCTGTTCTTGATGGTGACATGGTTAAGCTTCCTATAATCCACACACATCCTCAATGATCCATCTTTCTTCTTCATAAAAAGTACTGGAGCTCCCTAAGGTGAAGAGCTCGACCTTATGTACCCTTTCTCCAATAATTCTTCTAATTGCTCCTTAAGCTCCTTCAATTTCGCAGAAGCCATTCGGTAAGGTGAAATTGAGATCGGTGTAGTACTTGGAAGAAGTTCAATGGGAAACTCAATCTCCCTAGGTGGTGGTAGTCCTGGTAATTCCTCGGAAAAGATATCCGGGAATTCCCTGACCACAGGTATTTCTTCTAACTGCCCTCCATCTGCCTTCTTGTCTACCACATAGGCCAAAAATACTTCATACCCTTTCCTCATCATTTTCTCTGTTAACAGAGCCGAAACAACTTTAAGCAGGCTTGACTTTCTGTTTCCCACAAACACCACCTTTCTCTTGTCATCCACCTCAAACTCTACTATCTTTCATTTGCAATCCAATTTAGCATTATACTTCTCTAATATGTCTATGCCCAAAATCACATCTACTCCTCCCATCTTCAATGGCACTAGATCCACCACTAATCGTTCTCCTCCAGCACATATCTCACAGTCTCTATAAACTTGACTAATCACCATATGCTGGCCGGTTAGAGTACTAACCATTAAGGGAGTATCCAATGGGCTCAGTTCTCTACCATGCACAGTTCTACTAGAAGACATAAACGAATGGGTAGAACCCGGATCAATTAAAACAACAATATCAGCATCAAATAATTTAACCGTACTAGTCACAACTTCCGGAGCAGTCTCTGCATCCTCCCGTGTCATTGCAAACACCTTAGCTGGTGCTTGCTCTCGGGGTCTCCCTAGAAGATTCACTCTTTTAACTACATTAGAAATGCCCACTTCAGTTGCAGTCTTGTGCCCCACTGTCTCAGCTCTTCTTGAAACTTGCATCTGACCTCTCTCCTTTCCTGCATACTGAGGGCACTCTCTAGCTATGTTCCCTTTCTCTCCACATTTGAAGCAAGCTCTTGTTAGCCTGTAGCATTCTCCTCCATGAAACTTGCCATAATGATCGCGCTTAGGTACAGAAGACTTATCCCCTTCTCCCCTTCTACTGCCTCCCGCAATTGAGGCTTAATGAGAACTAGTAGAAGTCCTCATAGGTTTAGGCCTGCTTGCACCACTGCTTCTCTCTTCAAACTACACAGGATAAGTCCTGGCACTCTTCTTGGGCATAGAAGTACCACCTCCCCTCTTAAACTGCTCTCTCCCCTTTCTCGTTCATGGCACTCTTTATGTTCTTAATGTTTTCAAACCTCCGTGCCGCTTCAACCAGCTGTTGAAAGTCACCAAAGTTCTGCACCACTGCTTTTTCTCTGATGGCTAGGTGCAATCCTAATTCAAACCGACGGCACTTAGCCACCTCACTCAGCATCATTTCAGCTGCATAATAGGATAGCTGTGTAAACCGACGCTTATACTCACTAACCGTCATCTCCCTCTGAGTGAGACTCAGGAATTCCCTCTACTTTTGCTGAATATACACTTTAGACATGTACTTCTTCTTATACACTGCTAAGAAATCTTTCCATGTAAGCACTGGTGGTCTCATTTGACTCCCTGGCACACTCTCCCACCAATACGGAGCATCTCCCTGTAGCAAACTTGCAGTATAGACAACCTTCTCATCATCTTCACAATCCATCTGCTCCAATACTCTTTCTATCTTTCTCAGTCAGGTCTCAACTTCTTCTGGGCCATTGGTCCCATAGAAGTCTACTGCCCCGTATTTCCTCAACTTATCAAACTGTTTCTCCTTCTTAACGAGGGCCAGAGCAAAAGTTTGTGGCATTTGACCCATAGCCTAGATAAAGGCCTTAGTAAAAGCTTGGAACATCCTCGGATCCAATAGAGGCACTTGCTCCTGCAGAATTGGTGACTCATGCGTCGATGACCGAGAGGACCATGCCCTACAAAAGCCTCAGCGTTTCTTGGGGCTACTGACTCATCAGTACTCTCCTCCCTTGGAAGAGAGTCAGTTGAGGCGGATCCTTGCAAAATTCCTCGTGTCCTACTACGAGGTGGCATCTTACTCCTTCAATAAAAACACTAACGATTAGCTTCTAATTTGTTTTTAATCTTAATTCCTACATGTATGTAAGATATGCATGTCAGTTAATGCAATCAATCAATTCACAATGCGACAATTAATCATAAAACATACAATTCATACTATTATGCATTCGAAGCCTAGGAAAAGCCCAAGCTCTGATACCACAAGATGTTAGGCCCCGTTTTTGGAGCCCAATAATCTATTCGGATATCAAAAGATATTTGAACCGAGTCTTGAGACGAATTATGAGGAGACCATTTAGGTTAGTCGTGCGAGAATTATGAGGAGACCATTCAGGTCAGTCATGCGAGGGTGGTGTGAATGAAAAGTGGAAAGTATTGCATTTATAATAAATCTCAGTGTGGTAGCAAAGGAGAGTTCGCCGCGACAAATCCATGGAGTTATCTATGTGGATCCTTCGAGAAAAGTTCATCACAGTGAAAGTCATTCTTCCCTGCAGCGAAGTCGCCTTCAGAAAGGTTCGTCACGGCAACCTTTGGCTTTGTTGCGACGAAACCCTTAGAATTCGAAACCCAGACTCCAATATTCAAACATTTTAAATAAACACACACTTTAAAATCTAACCATCCAAACTTACCTACAGGCTTAACACAATCACCCATAAAAGAAACTTCAATTCTTCATTTCATTACTAAATCTAAGGAGTTTGAAAAAACTTTACTTACATAACATCATACATGTCAAAGATTAATATAATTACAAAATGATGCTCAATAATGATATGCCTATAGAGCTATCCAAAATAGTCACTAACTTAGTACAAAAGTCTCTAACTATCTTGGAGTTTTCGATGCCTTGCAAGGATCAACTGTGTTCTTCTTCCATACCTAAGGAGGGAATATAATGGGTTGAGCTACACAGCTTAGTGGCTAATATATTTATAGCCATCAGTAATTTGCCACAAATTTAAGCATATGTATATATATATATCTAATAATTCAAGCATTTTCAAATTAGCTCGAAAACTCATAATTAAACAAGTCATCACATAACTCATAACATAAGCTTTAACCATTATGCATAATTAGCAAATACATCATGCTTGATAATTTAAAGACGCAATACACAAACAAAATGGCTTGAGGGTTCCATGGAAACAGAATGGAGAAACCAAAGTTTACACCATGAACATAATGAGTCCATTTTCGGTGCTCATATGCCACAAGTAGGCAGCCGGGATAAGGCTCTTGTCAACTTGTACATGACGAGCCAAATGGTTCCACTCTTCCCCAAATAAAAGCACATATTCGTTTTATCATATGCTCATACTTTCATGCTTTCTCATCTTTTCATTCATACAAAATTCCATGACATATTTCAATGGCATAACTCAATCATAATTCATAAATCACAATGCATTTTCAAACGTTCAAGAAGATTTCAATATCATGTAAATCAAGTTTAAGCAAATAAACATATATACACATCGGCAAGAATTTGCCCAATTACACAATAACTATAAATACATTACCCACCTAATTTTGATTGCAAAATCCAACTCAAGATTGCGTTTCCTCTTACTCTTGGATCAGGTTTGCTTGGTTTCCTATAATAAACCAAGTTCTTATTCAAAAAAAATTCAAAGGGAATTCATAAGGCTTCAAAAATAAAAAATGCTAAAATTGAATCATAATCCTTTCAAAATCTAGACTTTCAGGTCAATTGCTCCATGATCGTTATGATCAGGTAAATGAAGAAATTTAATGATACTTTCTTCTAGAAAAATGTCCCCCGTTATCTTAAGTTTCTAATGACATCAAAATCATTCAATTTGGTTTAGTAATCCAAAAGTTATACTCCAAACATTTTCGGACTGCTCTTATACCGAAACAGTATTCTGTGCTTAAATTCCTTCTAAACCTTGATATCTTTAGAGATTGAATTTAAACTTGATTTCTTCATAAAACTTGTATCCCTATATATCTAGTTTACTCCAATTCATAAATCACTCCATTTAGATAACTAAAGAAAAATTTATGCTTAAAATACCGAAGCATGTTCTGTGCTGGAAAATTCGCCGCAGTGAACTTTTCCAGAAAGGAAAAGTTCACGTGAGATCTTACAAGTTGGCCACGACGAATCCCCGAGTTGGCCACAGTGAACTTCATACATCAAGTTGGCTATGGCGAACCAAGGAAAGTTGGTCGTGGTGAACTTTGACAAAATGATATGCAGAATATGTTTCATTTTCTAGATTTCACTACCCACCTTTCACATATAACCCATCTAAAACCTATATCATCCCTTCTACTTCATTTTCAACTCCATTTCAACCTAAAATCATTCACAAATACATCATAATCTATCTTTGATCATTAACCCTAAAAGATTAAAACATTTTCATATACCATTCATTAACAACTTCCTACACACATCCAACTTCATTTTCACTTCTAACTATCAGTAAACATGGTTCATCCAACAATCAAGAAGGGTTAATGTTTATACTTGCTTGTTTTAGCCTCAAAGTCTTCAAGATCTCCAAAACCCTAGCTTGATTTTCTCCTCTTCTGCTTTCCTTCTCACACCCACGTTACTTCTCCTCTTCTTAACAAGTCAAAACTTTCCTTCTTCTAATTTATGCTCTTAATGGTCATAAGATGTCCATTTTGCCCTTCCATTAAGCCTTAAAGCGTTTTAACCTTAAGTGACTTGCCAATTTTGCCCTTTAGGCTATAAACTCTTAACACTTTAATTTAACTAACTCAAGTAATAAATTCCTACTAACATTGACATGCTAATTAACTCCAAATAAAATAATTTGTTTAACAAGAGCATAACATTTATTCAAATCATGCTTAATCAATTAAAAAAATTCAGGACCCAACATTTCTCCCCTCCTAAAAGAATTTCGTCATCGAAATTCTTACCTGAGTCCACAAAAAGGTGTGGATGCTTCTCCTTCATTGTTTCCAAAGGCTCCAATGTTGCCTTCTTCGTCGAATGGTTCTTCCATAAAACTTTAACCAGCTTCACATCCTTGTTTCTCAAAACTTTTTCCTTCGAATTTAAGATCTCCACTGGTTGCTCCTCATATGTCAAATCCTCCCTTAACTGAACCTCTAAAGGTTGAACTATGTGATAAGGATTGGATTGATATCTTCTCAACATCAATACATGGAAAACATTATAAATCTTAGACAATTCTAGTGGCAAAGCTAACTTATAGGCTAAAGGCCCGATCTTCTCAATGATCTCATAAGGGCCTATATATCTCGGACTAAGCTTGCCCTTCTTTCCAAATCTCAAAACCTCCTTCCATGGAGAAGCTCTTAGAAACACTTTATCTCCCACTTCAAATTCCATCTCTTTTCTATGTGCATCCGCATAACTCTTAATTTTGTCTTGAGCTACTTTAATTATCTGTTTCACCAATTTAATCTTATTGACTATAACTTGCACCAATTCAATCCCTAAAACCCTTCTCTCACCTTCCCCATCCTAACAAATAGGAGTTTTGCACCTCCTACCATACAAAGCTTCATAAGGTGCCATCTGAATTCCCGAATGATAGGAATTATTGTAAGCAAATTCGATTAAAAGCAAATGATCATCCCATAATCCCTTAAAATCCATATCACAAGCTCTCAACATTGCCTCTAAAGTCTGTATTGTCCTCTCCAATTGTCCATCACTCTATGGATGAAAAGTTGTACTAAAGTGCAACTTAGTTCCCAAAGCCTCCTGTAAGCTTTCCCAAAATCTGGAGGTGAACCTGGGATCTCTATCCGAAACTAT
>JAOQMP010013297.1:0-12985 GCA_027563575.1 Erythroxylum pedicellare
ACTACTATCATGATATGAAACTCATCATTCCCTTTAAGTAAACTCCTTTACTTATATGGAGATAAATCGCAACACTATAGTTTAAACCATAATCAAGCGACCAACTTGATTATTCAACTGTGAATTCATTAATTTAGATTCTTATAACATACATGTTTCCCATACATCTCTATGTATATGCATATTACTTACAAAAGAATCTTGTTTCTTTTTAACTAGATATATAATGCTCACATAAATATAATCAAACTCTTTTTTTATTAATAATAAATCTTTTCATTACAAAACTATAACTGAAGAAGATAAGGTTACATGTAAATACACTTGCTTTCCAGGGAACTATATTTACATAACTCCAACTGTTGTAGAAGATGTGTACATAAAAGTGGATAAATTTATTATTCATATTGATTTTGTTGTGTTGGATTTTAAAGATGATAAAAATAGTCCATTGATTTTAGGTAGGCCCTTTGTTAATACTAGTAAGGCATTAGTTGATGTGCATGAGGGAAAACTTGTTTTGAGAAGTGATGATGAGTAGATTGAATTTAACATGTCTAAATCTTTGAAGAAACTGATGGATGGTAAAGTATGTATAAATATTGATATTGTGGAAGAATGTGTGAAGGAGGTTGAAAAGGAATTTAATTAAGTTACTGAAGTTCATAGGGATGAGAGTGTGAGAGAAGAGGAATTATATGAGGAAGTCGATTTAGAGAATTCGGAGAGAACAGATACACCTACACTACCTTACATTGTTAAGCGCCCCACTTTAGAGCTTAAACCCTTACATTCCCATTTAAGATAAACCTTTTTAGGTAAGAACCATACCCTACCCATCATTATCTTGAACCAATTGGATTGTGAGTAAGAAAAGAAAGTGGTAGAGACCACTATGAATAGGATGTGAACTATGGGGTGGCAAATTTTTGATATTAGGGGGATTAACCCCAATGTGGTGATGCATAGGCTTAACCTAAAAGAAGGATGTAAAATTATGAGGGAGTGATAGAGAATGTTAAATCCAAATATGCAAGAGGTTGTGAAGAAGGAGGTAGTGAAGCTTTTGGATGAAAGGATTATTTATCCCATTTTAGATAGTGAGTTGGTGAGTTCGGTATAGTGTATGCCTAGAAAGGAAGACATAACAGTGATGGAAAATGAAAAAGATGAAAAGATTTCTACTATAACCATCACAGGTTAAAGACTATATATTGATTATCGAATGCTCAATTTGGCTACCAAAAAAGATCACTTCCCTTTAATTTTTGTAAACCAAATGATTGAGAGGGTGGTTGGCCATGCATTTTACTATTTACTTTATATATATTCAATGTACAATCAGGTTGTTATGTACCCACAAGATTAGGAGAAGACCACTTTCACTTTTCCTTATGGGAATTTTGTTTATCGGAGGATGCCTTTCAGTTTATGTGATACAACTGTCACATTCTAAAGGTTCTTGATGGCCACATTCGCGGACTTAAATGATAACTTCATGGAGGTATTTATAGATGACATCTCTATCTTTGGAGATTCTTTTGATAATTTTTTGTTTAATTTAGACAGAGTGTTTCAAAGATATGGGGAGTCTCATCTAGTCTTGAATTGGGAGAAGTGTCACTTCATGGTCTAAGAGGGAATTGTATTGGGCTATAAGATCTCAAGCAAGAGGGTTGAAGTGGATCGAGATAAGACTAAAGCAATTGAAAATCTACCATCCCACTAACATCAAGGGCATTCAAGCTTTCCTTGGTCATGTGGGGTTCTACAGAAGGTTCATCAAGGATTTTTCTCTCATCGCTACACCCTTAACTTATTTATTAGTTAAAGATGTGCCTTTTGTATTTGATGATACTTTTTTTATGGTTTTAACAGGTTGAAGAAGACATTTACAACAACAACTATTCTGACGTTACTAGATTGGTCTCTTCCCTTCGAGATTATATATGATGCAAGTGATTATACCATTGGTTGTGTTCTTAGCTAGAAGAAGGAAAAGTGGCTACACGCCATCTACTACGCAAGAAAGACCTTAATGGGAGCACAACTAAATTACACAAATACAAAAAGGAGTTACTTGTTCTATTATTTTCATGTGAGAAATTTCATTCTTATTTGTTAAGCTCACATGTTATTATTTTTATAGGTAATACAGTGCCAAAAAGGATACCAAGGCTGGGCTTATTCGGTAGGTGCTTCTACTCCAAGAATTTGACATTAAGATTAAAGACAAGAAGGGACTAGAAAATGTTGTAGCATACCACCTCTAGATACTTTAAGGAGGGCACTATGAAGAGCAAGAGGAAATCGAGGAGAGCATTCCAGATTAGGCTTTAATGATAGTTCCTTGGTTTGCAGATATTGCAAACTAACTTTCAAGTGGTATTCTTCCTTCTATTCTCTCTGATCAACAAAAGAAGCAGTTTGTGTTTCAATTTTCTCATTATATTTGGGATGAACCTATACTGTATAAGATATATGCTAACATTTTGATTCACAAGTGTGTCCCTGAAGATGAAATGCCTGAAATTTTAATGCGATGTCATGGCTCACTTTATACAGGGCATTATGGAGCCAACAAGATTACATCTCAGATCTTGGAGTGTGGATTCTATTGGCCAACCTTGATCAAGAATGCTCTAGATTTTGTGCTGAAGTGTGATAGGTGTCAAAGAATGGGCAACATATTGAAGAAAGATGAGATGATGCTTTCAAACATCATGGACGTGGAGATATTCAATGTGTGGGGCTTGGACTTCATGGGACCATTCCTATCCTCCGTAGGTAACACTTACATATTACTTATAGTTGACTATGTTTCTAGGTGTGTTGAAGTCGTAGCTACTCCAACTAATGATGGCAAGGTGGTTAAAAAGTTCATCAATAAGATTTTTACAAGATTTGGGGTACAAAGAGTAATTATAAGTGATGGAGGGAGCCATTTTTGCAACAAACCATTTGAGGCTCTTCTGAAAAGATACAATGTCCATCATAAGAGAGTTGTGAAAAGAGAGTTGAAGAAGATTTTGGAGAAGGTAGTGAGCATCTCAAGAAAGGATTGGGCGTTAAAGCTGGATGACACCTTATGGGCTTATGTGACAGCTTTCAAGACTCTTATAGGAACTACTCCATATAGACTTGTGTATGGCAAGGCGTGTCATTTACCTTTAGAGTTGGAGCATCAGGCCTATTGGGCTGTTAAGAAGTTGAATATAGATTGGAAACTAGCAGATGAGAAATGAACTGGAAGAGTTGAGGTTTGATGCTTATGAAAATGCAAAGTTGTACAAGGAAAGGACAAAGAAGTGGCATGATGGTCACATCAAGAAGGAGTTTAAGAGTGAGGACTTGGTGTTTTTGTTCAATTCATGAATTTGATTATTTACTAGAAAGCTAAAGTCAAGATGGAGTGGACCCTTTAAGGTCCTTCAAGTGTTTCCCCATGGGCATAGATGCAAGCCATACTTTGGAGGGACATACTCACAAGAAAGGGAAGTCATCTTTTCCTTTCTTCCACTCCTTCATGAATGCATATGGAATGGTCAAGCTAATGACCTTAACCTAGCATGTTTACCTTTATTTTTCTTGTCTTTGTTTACTTGTTTGTTTGATTTGTTTGGTTTTGATTATGTTTGGTTTGAAGTTTGTTTGAGTTTTAACTTGTATTCTCTTTAAATTTCTTGTTGGTTAGTTGATTTAGATGTGTTTATAGGTTGCTTGAATGTTAGGAATGCATGCAAAGCTTCAAAGAGGGCTAAGAAGTTTGAAAAGTTGGAGTGCCCATGATAGTGAGAATGGGTCTATTTCCCACGATCGTGGGAAGGCTCTCTTGAAACTTTCTTGAGCCTTAACCCACGATCATGGAAATCATAGGGATTCTTACGATTATGGGATCCTTCAACAAAAGATTTTTAAAAACTCCCTCTTACTTCGTATTTCTTCATCTTGTCACTATCTCTTACTCTTAAGTTAACTTCCACTAACCCTAATGGTTCTCTCAAATTGTCCATCTGTTTGAGGATGAAAAGCTATGCTAAAATTCAACTTGGTTCCCAGAGCCTCTTGTAAGCTTCCCCAAAATCTCGAAGTGAATCGAAAATCTCTGTTAGAAACTATAGAATCTGGAATCCCATACAATCTCACTATCTCATCAATATACTTCTTTGCTAGTACATGCAAAGAATCAATCTGTTTAATTTCTAGGAAATGGGATGACTTTGTCAACCGATCAACAATGAACCATATAGCATCATGCTTCCTACTAGTCTTGAGCAAACCCATAAGAAAATCTATGGTTACTCTTTGCCACTTCCATTCAGGAATGGATAATGACCTTAATTTGCTTGAGGGTACCTGGTGTTCAACATTGACTTGCTGACACACCAGACACTTGCTTGCATATTCCGCTACATCTCTTTTCATGCATTTCTACAAAACATGCTCTTTCAGATCTTTGTACATCCTGGTGCTACCTGGGTGTATGGCATAAGGCGCATTGTGTGCCTCATCCAGTATTTCATCCTTTACTTCTTTGACATTTGGAATACAAAGTCTATTTCTAACAACTATAAGTCCATCATCCCTCACTACCACTTTAGATTTCTTGTCATTCTGAATTTCTTCTCAAAGCTTACTCAATTCTGCATTCTGTGCTTATAACTCCTTAAATTTTTCCCTATGTATCGGTCTCACTCTGAAATTAGCAAGAATACAATTTGGTTTTTCCTGTTTGAAGCTTATCCTAAGCTTAGCAATCTCTTCCAATAACGACAGATACACTATCTGAATATGGGCTATTAATGATTTTCTACTTAAGGCATCTGCTACCACATTTGCCTTTCCTGGATGGTATTCAATCAATAGGTCATAATCCTTACGCAATTCAATCCACATTCTCTGTCTCAAATTCAGCTCTTTCTGACTCAACAAATACTTGAGACTTTTATGATCTGTAAAAATCTTCGTTTGAACCCTATACAAATAATGTCTCCAAATCTTCGAAGAAAAAATTACTGCTGCCAATTCCAGATCATAGGTCGGGTAATTCAGTTCATAAGGTTTTAGCTGCTGTGAAGCATAAGCTATCACCTTGTCTCCTTGCATCAACACACAACCCAAAACCTTCCTTGAAGCATCGCTATAAATTGTATAACCTTCATATCCCATAGGCAAGGTCAAGATTGGAGCACTTGTCAATCTATACTTAAGCTACTCAAAGCTCTTCTAAAACTCATCACTCCAAATAAACTTCTAATTCTTCCTCAATAGCTTAGCCATCGGAGCAACTATCATAGAAAATCCTTCAATGAATCTCCTATAATAACCTGCTAGACCCAGAATACTACTCACTTCTGTCACTGTCTTTGATGCATGCCAATTCGCCACTGCTTCAATTTTCTTTAGATCAACATGCACCATATCTTTTGATATCACATTTCCAAGGAAAATTACTTCGTGAAGCCATAATTCAGATTTGTTGAACCTAGCATAAAGTTCCTTCTCCCTCAGAGTTTGCAAAACTATCATGAGGTGCTCCTCATGTTCCTCTCCACTCTTGGAATAAACCAAAATGTCATCGATAAACACTATGAAAAACTGATCTAGATACTCCTTAAAGACCCTATTTATAAGATCTATGTAAGCAAGTGAAGCATTGATCAATCCAAATGGCATGACTAAGAACTCATAATGCCCATAATGAGTCTTAAAGGCTATCTTGCTTACATCAGACTCCTTGATTTTGAGCTGATGATAGCCTAACCTGAGGTCAAACTTGGAAAAAACCCTTTCTCCCTACAACTGGTGAAATAGATCATCAATTCAGGGCAGCGGATACTTGTTCTTAACAGTCACCTTGTTGATTTACCAATAATCAATGCACATGCGCCATATCCCATCCTTGTCCTTAACAAATAGGACTACCGCTCCCCAAGATGATGAACTCAGTCTTATGTACCCCATCTCTAATAGTTATTCCAACTACTCCTTAAGCTCTCTCAGCTCAGCTGGAGCCATCCTATAGGGTGATATCGAAATAGGTGTGATTCTGGGAACCAAATCGATGGCAAACTCGATTTTCCTCATTGGTTGCAAACTGAGTAAATCTTCTGGAAACACATTAGGAAATTCCCTTACAACTAGAAAATCCTCTAACCTCCCTCCATTCACACTAGTGTCCACAATATATGCTAAGAAGGCTTCAAATCCATTACCTATCATCCTGTCAGCTAACAAAGCCGAAATGATTCTTGGTGATGGTGTTTTTCTATCCCCTCTAAAAATCACCTTCTCACTATTGCCCATATCAAATTCCACCTCCTTAAGGCCACAATCTAGCTTTTCATGATACTTATCCATAGCATCCATTCCAAGTATGAAATCTAAGCCTTTTAGGTCTAGAGGTAGCAAGTCCACTACTAGTCTAGCACCATCGATGAAGAGGTCACAACCCCTATACACTTAACTTATTATCACACTCCTTCCTAAGGGAGTACTAATAATCAAAGGACTATCCAAAAGCACCAAATTCACCCCATGTAATGACATGCTTGCAGAAACGAATGAATGTGTAGAACTAGAATCAATCAAGACATATACTTCAAAGCTAAATAATTGAGCCATATCAATAACAACTTTAGGTGCAGCTGCAAGTTTCTCTCTAGTCATGGTGAACACCCTTGCCTGAGTCTGAGCCCTTGGCCTTCCTGGAGGAACAGCCTTCCGTATAGCCCTAGAACTACCCACCTCAGTGATTGGCCTAGTTCCCCCTATTTTTGCTCTCCTTAGGGTTTGCAAATGTGACCCCTCTCGCCTTGTTACTTGGGGATAGTCCTTGATCATATGTCCCTTCTCTCCGCATCGGAAGCATGCTCCAAGTAACTTGAAGCACTCTCCCTTGTGAAGCTTTCCACAATGCTTACATTGGGGGTTTATGTTCCTGCTCCTCTCTACCCTGTTATTGCCCTCTGTGGTTGAGACTTGTACTGAAGCTACCATTGATTGCTTGTCTTAGTCGAGGCACTACTCCCTACCTCACCCTGTGTGTGGAAGCTCTTCATATGCCTCCTAGGCATTAAAGCACTCACCCCTTTCTTGGAAGACTGCTTCTGATTCTTCCTCTTTCTGCTCACTTCATTCTTTATATTCTCTAGTTTTTCAACCTGGAGTGTAGCATCTATCAGTTGTTGGTAGTCACAAAAATTGTAGATCAAGAGTTTCTCCTACATCCCCAAATGAAGTCCCCCTTGAACTTGCAGCACTTATCCTCCTTATGGCCATAATGTTGGCTACATAACAGGAAAGTTGAGTGAACTTCAGTTCATACTCACTCATAATCATGTCCCTCTATGTGAGATTCAGAAACTCCCTAGCCTTCTCTTGTACATAAACTCTGGAGAGGTACTTCTTCCTAAACACTTCCACAAAGTCTCCCTATGAAAATACCGAAGGCATAATCTAACTGTGGGGTATTGATTCCTACCAATGAAAAGCATCCCTTTATAGCAAGCTCACCGCATAGTCTAGTTTCTCCTCATCGGAGCATTTATTCTGAATTAGGACTCTCTCTGTCCTCTTCAGCCATGCTTTAACCTCTTTAGGATTTGTAGTCCTATTGAAATCTATAGCTTCATACTCGCGGAGCTTATCATACTGTCCAATCCTCTCCACTGGAGCTTGCTATGGGACTTAAGACCCTTGGCCCATGGCATATGAGAAAGCCTGAGGAAAGGCCTGAAAGAACTGCAGATCTATGGGGTTTGCTTAAGGCATCGATAGAGGTGGTGGAGGCACTTTCTGTTGTATACTATGTGCCTCAAAATTTGGAGCAAAATGTGTCTCCGTATCTTATGGGACAAAGGATTCATCCGTTCTCCCTTGGCGAGAGCCAGATCGAGTCAAAGCTCCTCGAGTTCTCCTTCGAGGCGACACTTTCACTTCTTCAATCTAAAACCATTAAAAATCTTTAGTTTATGCAAAATAGTTTTAGATCATATACCACAATTCAAAATATTTGCAAGCTGTTCATTTAAAATACTGCATGCTAAGACATGTCAAAATACATGACTTGATACATATTTCCAAAATGCCCATGTAAGATGCTAATTCTAGGCTCTGAGACCACAGCTATTAGACCCCGCTTCTGGAGCCTAACATCAAATTCATGGTAACGTGAGCCTAAAACCCTATAGTTTCCAGAGTCTAACAATCCGGAGTTATAAAGCGTGAACGGGCTTCGTTGTAGGGTTATTGCAATGAATCCTCATTAGCCAGCATCCCATACAGGTGATGTGCCCACACCAGTTAATCACCAAATCATAAATTGACTTCTTCAAAAAAAATGTAGCTCTCTTCCTCTTGTTTATTCTGAAACAAGAACCACCTCATTCTAAGCTCTATAGCTCAAGATATGCCTAAAAATCCAAAGTGTGTTAATAACCTAGTTATGCCCCTCCGACCAAACCCTCATGTTCCTTCCATCAATCTCTTTCAAATTGACACCAAAAGCTATAAATTTTACTAAGAGGTAGGAACATGTGTTAGGAGTCCATTGCTTTAAGACTCACCTAATTTGGAGGTCAGGTTATGAAGTTATGGCCAAAAGAATCAACCTTACTCATGTCCTAAATCATGTTGTACCTAACTCGTAACAATTAGCATAACTTTCACAACTTTTAGATCTAAAACTTTTAATTTTTTACTTTAAATTTTTTCAAAGAGAACATCTAGATCTACAACTTTTATGAAGACCTTAAAGGCAAATTTTATCGTCTAGAGGGTCAAAAATGTGACCTAACAATAGGGTCAGATGAACAATGCACCAGACAATGCGCACTCACCAGACGAAGCACACTCTCCACACGAAGCGCACTCGCTAGATGAAGTGCACTCATCAGACGATACATCCTCACCAGACGAAGCATCCGCATAAGATGAAGCGTACTCATAAGATGATACATCCTCACTAAACAAAGCATCCGTATAGGACGAAGCGCTCTCACAACATGAAGCATCTTCATAACACGAATCGTCTTCACTAGATGAAGCATCTCACAAGACGATACGTCCTCACCAGACGAAGCTTCTCACAAGATGAAGCGTCTTTACTAGACTAAGCATCTCACAAGATGAAGCACCCTCACAAGATGACATCCTCACCAGACGACATATCATCACCAGACCATACGTCATCACCAGATGATTATACTCCTGAACATCTACAGTTATAAGAACCATAACTTTTGACTCCGATATCCAAAAGCTTCATACTTTATAGTGTCAAAAAGCTAGAAAAACCAGCTACAATTCCATGAAGTCAACTTGTCAAATTCATCCTAGATCAATCCAGGTTTTCGCCCTAAATCCAGAACACGAATTTTCCCTTATGGAAGACTTGAAATTTTACACCATGAAAACTTGGCTTGTTCTGAGCTTAACCATTCAGCAACCAAAAGAATTTCATTAAACTCTCAAATCTCACCTCATTTGTCTCACCACCTTCAACTTTATTTGATCTCTATCTTCGCTTCCATAGCATCTCGCTTATACATTCATATATATATTTCAACCATTTATGTTTCAGAATCATTAACTTAAGTTGATTTCTTCTTTACGTATATCTAATTTCGACTCACATCATCCATACACCAATCACACTTCATTAATATTAAAAGAATAAAGTTTTTACAATGATTTAGTGGGTATTTTGAGCCATCTTACATTAGAATCCAAAAATACCAACTTTACAGAATCAATAGTTTCTCCAAATGCAACTAAAGCCATATTTTACATGATCTAACTTCAAAAGAACAAAATTTGCAAATTGGAGTGACGCCTTGACTCTCGGCTTGATCACTCACTATCTTGTTCATCTCCTATAGATGGGGAGGAAATAGGGGTCAGCTTAAACCTCGTTGGAAACAATTTTATAATCGGCAACAAGCAAATACCCTTGAAAAAACTCGTGATCATAACAAGTTTCATGAAAATCTATAAAACATAAATGTTTTTAACTTGAATAAGTCAAACAATCATCAAACTTGGAAACATCTGTAAACAATAAACACATCATAATGGTTTGGGTGGATCCAAAATAGAATGTACTACATAATTTTCATAAGGGTCTTATGTAGCCCTGAACTTAGGGGAGTCTATGAAGGAGTTCCATGCCACTAACAGGTAGGCGGGAGAAGCCTTTGATCAAATGCACTTTAAAGAACAATGAATGCATATTTTAAAAGTAGTTTGAAAACATTTATTTCTCTTCTCTTGAAAGAACATTAATTCTTTATTATTCAATTATAAAAAGGTAACCCACTTTAGTTTCCTTGTTTGAAAACTTGCTCAAGGATGTCTCTCCTCTTGCTACTCTTGACTCTCTCTCCTCTTGCTCCTTTTGCCTCTCTTGCCTCCCTTCAAACATTGACAAAAATCCCCATTCAATATGAAATCCAATTTGAAAACCCAAAGAGCTATATACATGAAATTGATCCTAGAATACTTAAACCCATGCATTTCCTAAGCTCTTTGAACCAAAACCCTTCTAAAAATCCAAAACATCTAACATAAGCTTACCTTGAATCTTCTCCAAACATTGAGTTTCTTAGTTCAAATGGAAGCTCTAATCTTCCTCTTCATTTTTCCCTTCTTGATCACTCTCAAAATTCTTCTTGAAGGTTAAGAAAAATTGAAACCTAGATGACCTCCCTTGTTTTCTCTTAACCCACAACACTCTCTCTCCCTTCTTTCTTATTTTCATTTTCTCTCTCTTCTCTCTTTTCTCATTCACGTTTCTAGCTTCTTCTAAAACACAAACCCACAATTCCTTCTTCCCATTTTGCCCCTCCTTCAATGCGTTAAGACTTTATAACTTAATTGATGTTCCAATGATGCCCCTTATGAATTCTTATCATCCGAACGCTTTAATTCCCTTAACCTATATCATATTATCTCACTCACATTAACATGCTAATTGATTCCAACACAAATTAATCTAGTAAGACCCAAAAATTAATAAAATCATGCTTATTCATTAAGAAAAAAATTCGGGGGCCAACATTTTAATTCGTAGAACTCAACACTTACTGCCTCACAAATTTATGTGTTTAATTGTTTTTAATAAAATTGAAAGCAATAGGTGTTTGGCTAAAGAAACTTTCTTTCTTTCCTACATGGATCGCAAAGTTAAAGTAAAAACCTCGTATCGCATTTTTAGGTCTATTGTGTGTTGCATTAATAAGGCAAGCTCATATTTTGGTATGGTGTACATTATCACTGCTTTGGCTTCAATTTACAATCTTGATGTGTTTGATGTATCATATTTAAAACACTCTGAAATTTTAAAGCTCCATTTTATGGAGCTCCAAAATCCTCAGATGCATATTGCTGTTAAAAATAGGAAGGGAAAGAATCCAGCCACGTCTCAACCATCTACCTCTCAAGTGCCCTCGGAGCCCCAAGAAGAAGCAATCAAAGAGGAACCAGCAGTAGCAGCAAATCTTAATAGGTTTTAACAAATTCTTAACTAAATGGTTGCAAATCATCAACAAATGATGCTACAAATCAATGAGCTTGGCAACCAAATGCGACAAGTACACAAAGAGAAGCGGTAAATCAAGAAGAAATTCCTCAAGTTTATCCAGGAAAAGAACATTCAAATCCACTCTCCTATACCCTTGCCACCTCAATCTCCATGAGCCTTCTTACCCTTCACTTTCTATATTGTTTTATTTACTTTGTTAGTTATGTTACTTGTTTGCTTTGTTGATGTTATGTTTTATGTTTTGATTTTCTTTTGTGGTCGCCTTGTCATATCTAGGATAATGTGTTGTTCAAGTGTGGGGAGATGACATTTGCTTTGTCAATTGCATTGTTTTGTTGGTTGCATAAAATTACTCAAAATTTGACACTTGAGTAAAGAGGTAGTGTAGAGATACATAATGAATTTTCATTTGAGCTAATGTGAGGATTGAGCCTATAGGACTCCATCTATAGTGATTTTATTTCTTTGATTGTGTGATGTTTCCTTGGGTTACTAGTTTTAGAACTTGCTTTGAATCAGTTTGGGTCTCCTAGATGCATGCTTAATAGAGATGATTAAGGCCTTTTTTATGATAACCCTTAGCTTAAATGACATGCCATTTATTATTCCTTGGTAACCCCGTTGAGCCTTAAACCTTTTGTTTCTTAAAAACACCATATATTTTAAAACCCAAAACCTCATTAGCTTACCCATTCACAAGCTTAGTAGAGTAATAAGTAATGCATTAGTTTGGAATTTTTGCTATAATTTTTTTTAGATGATTTTAGTGCTACTTCTACTCTTGGATCACATTGTATTTATTTGCTATTTTTTATTATTTCTTCAATTATTGAAAAAAAAGGAAGAACATTTTGGTAGCATCAATAAATGTAGAGTACTAGTTTATTTTCATTTACATCTCATAAACATATTTTGCTATCCCTTTGTTGACTTATTACTTTATGAATGCTTGTGTTAAACCCTTTACCCTTTTTGTCTCACCTTAACCTTGACCATATTACAACTTGAAATAAATCCTTTTGATTAATTTATGCATGTAATCATTATAGAGGAGAATTGGTGTATTAGCAAGCTTATGGTAATGTAGTTTCTTATAGGGAGCTTGAATGAAACACTAACCATCAAACACTTGAGAGAAATGACTAAAACTATGAGCAAGATTCATTGTACGTTTATACTTATCTTTGAGTGATGTTGCCTTAAATTGAGTTTGCTTATGTACACTAATGAAAAGTATTCATGACATATGTGATAGTTTGACATTTGAGTTGGCCAAACTTTGATGGATTGCATGTTTTGATCTTTGTGAAAATGAAGTGATGAAATTGATTGTTTTTGTTTGATTTTTCTTGAGGAAAATCAAGAATTAAGTGTGGGGAAGTTGATAGTTGTGCATTAGTGTGTGTTTTTCTAAGTATTTGGCATGTGTTTCTTGCATAATAG
>JAOQMP010013306.1:0-12985 GCA_027563575.1 Erythroxylum pedicellare
AACCTATGTTATAAAATCTTACTCACATTAACATGCTAATTACTCCAAAATAAATTAATCTATCAAGACCTCAAAATTAATTTAAATCATACTTATTCATCATAAATTTTTTTTAGGGCCAATAGCTAGTTTGCTGGAGGAGTGCATGGATGCTAAGTCATTAGCTTACTATCCTCAAGAGATTAAGGATGATCAAATATTTGTCATCCCTCTGCCAGAGCTAGCAAAGAAAGGAGTAGCCTAATTTCGAAATGCACTAATTGGCTTCTTCATTGCTAAGCATCCAGTATACCCTGTAGTTTAGAGAGCAATATCAAATGTATGGCTAGCTTTTTGTCTTACTGATACTCTGATTACAAGCTCAAATAAATTCCTTTTTAAGTTTAACTTTAAAGAGGGAATGAATTTGGTACTGGAGAGGGGCCTTTGGCATGTCCAAGGGAAACCTTTATTCTTAAGAAAATGGAGTTTGAACGCTGGTGAATAGGAAGAAATTAGACATGCTTCGATTTGGACTAGGTTCCATAATATCCTATATGAGTACTAGAACAATGAGGGATCGGGTGGAATAGCTAGCGTAGTGGGGAAACTACTCTTAATGGATACTCAAACTGCTAAGATGACTAGGGTTCAATATGCTAGAATGTGTATGGAAATAGACCTACAGAGTAATTGATCGATGGGCTTTCAATTGGCAACTTATAGTGAAGATCAGGAAATTGTCTTTAAGGAAATCCAGATAGAGTATGAGTGGAGACCTGAAAATTATATACAGAAGAAGGAATAGAAGCCTACAAGAAGGCTGTTTGAGAATGGGTTCCAAAAGGAGTTGGATATGGAGAAGGTGTCATAAAAAAATAGTTCTTACCATCAAATGGAGCTTGGATAGGAGCATGTCCATAAGGAAAATCAACTTAATCCAAATGTTACCAAACTTTCAGAAGCTGGGACTGATAAAAGTAGTGATAAGGAAGTATAGGAGAGTCAAGAGGCTCCAAAAGGATGCCTTGCGAATGTTGCCCCTCCTGATGTAAGCAAACCAAGTATTTCCTTTACTTCTTCTAATTCTGAATTAGTTCCCGATAGTCTTGTTAAAGTTCAAAGTCCGAGTCTTATTGATGATACATATGAGGTTTTTATTGTTAGAAAGAGTAAGAAATTTAAGAGAAAACAAAAGCTGTAAGTCTTGGTGTTTATGGCTTTAGTTTTTTGGATTGATAGGGGTGCTCAATAATTCAAAGAAACAATTAGCTGTGAAGATTGTCCTTAAATTATTGTCTGGTTATTTTTTCTATTTGAGTGAATCCAAAATAACGTCTCTTTCCATTTTGAACAATGTGTGCTCTTCCTTATTTCCTATATGGTTTAGTTATAGCAATTTAGATCAGGCTTATAACGTTAGATTAGTGGTAGCTTTGAATCCGGATTGTTACATGTGTTCTCCAATTGTAACTATAGATCAACTAATTCATATAGAGGTAACTCCTCTTAACAGTGAATTAGTTTTTTTTGTGAGTTGTGTGTATGGCTCTACTAACTTTAATCATAGAAAGTCTCTCTGGTCTGATCTTTCTAATATCAAACTGAGTGCGGGTAGTCTTTCGTGGGTAGTTACTAGGGATTTTAATGCTATTTCGTTTTCCCAAGGGACTGAACCCCTAATTACTTCGGCTCTTACTGATACGAAGGACTTTAGGAAGTGTGTTGAGGATTGTGTTTTGTTTAACTTAAATTCTAGTGGACCTAGATTTACTTGGTCTAATAAACAATCAAGGGAGCTCTTCATAGGTAAGAAGTTAGGTAGAGCTCTTATTAATTCGGCTTGGATTTCTTGCTTTCCTAGATCATATGGAGTGATCCAAAATCCAAACATTCTGACCACTCTCTCGTAGTGGTTAGGGCCTTAGGAAACTAGTAGAAAAGAAATTCTCCTTTCAGATTCTCCAACTTCCTAGCCTCTCAGGATAATTTTCTTCAAACTATAGAAGATGTTTGGTCTTCTCAGGTCTGGGGAACTCCTATGTTTTGTGTGGTTTCAAAGTTCAAACTTGTTAAAAATGCCCTCAAATCTCTACACTATGTTCAGTTAGGGAATGTTAATGTTAGAGTTCAAACTTGTCAAGCGACCCTTAATCATATCCAAGATCAAATGAGCCTTTTGCCTAATAATCCTCACTTGGTTACTCCAGAAAATCAAGCCATTTCCAATCTTATTTGTGTTTTAAGGGACCAAGAGTCTTTTTATAAATGTCTTCCCATATTAAGTGGCTCAAAGAGGGAGATAGGAATACTAAATTTTTTCATAACTCTATTTTGTCGAATAGGAATAGGAACAACATCCACTCCTTATTGTTGGGTTTGGTCAAAGGATTATTAAGTTTGAAGAGATCCAAAATCATTTTCGAGGATTTTTCCAGGGAACTTTAGGGAATAAGAAAAATCTTCCCTCCTCTAGAGAGTTTGTTACTAATCTTTTCCCTTCCCCTATCCCTGAAAACCTAAAAAACAACCTTCTTTTTGATGTCACAATGTAAGAGATTAAGGATGTTTTTAACTCCTTTAATCCTAATAAGACTTTTAGTCCGGATGGTTTCAAAGGTTTCTTCTTTAAGAAAACCTAGCATATTGTTGTGGGCGATATTACTAAAGCCATTCAAGATTTTTCCCATCATGGAAAGTTACTCAAAGAGCTTAACTCGACTTTTATTTCTTTGATTCCTAAAACTAATCATCCTTCCACTATGCATGACTATAAACCAATTTCCAGTTGTAACCTTATTTATAAGGTGGTTTCTAAAATTTTGGCAAATAGGCTTAAAGACTTGCTTCCTCTCATCATCATCCCTAGTCAAAATGCCTTCATAAAAGGACATCGAATAGGGGACAATATCCTTCTTACTCAAGAGATATTTAAGAACTACCACCTATCGAATAATCATAAGCACTGTGCCTTCAAAATTAATATGAGAAAATCCTATGATTCCATTGACTGGGATTTCCTCCTGAATGTTCTCTTAACTATAGGTTTGCCTCTTAATTTTGTTAAATGGATTGAAGAGTGCATAACCTCCCCTTTGTATTCAACTTTGATCAATGGAACTCCTTTAAAATTTTTTCGGGTAAATCTGGTTTTAGACAAAGGGATCCCTTATCCCCGTATCTCTTCATTATCTGTATGAAGGTTCTTTTGAGGAGTTTGGATGCATCGATAGCTTGTCATAGCTCCTTTAAATATCACTAGAGGTGTAAAGCTTTAAAACTATCCCACCTTTTGTTTGCTGATGATCTTTTATTGTTTTGTCATGCTGATTTGGTTTTGGTTTACACTTTGCCTCATTGCCTGAGTAATTTCTAAAAAATGTTTGGCCTGGACATGAACATTAGCAAGAGTCAGTACTTCTTATCTTCTGATATGAGTCATATAGTTCATCAACTAGAATCTATAACGGGCCTCCTAAGAGGTCCTTTTTGTTACCTGGGTGTCCCCTTTTTAACAGGTTGGCTTTCTAGGAGAGACTGCATTCCTCTTTTAGATAAAATTGATGCTAGAGTTAATAAATGGACATATAGAATTCTTTCTTATACTGGTAGACTATAGTTGGTTAATTCTGTTCTCTCTATTTTTCAGGTGTATTGGATTAGTCTTTTCATTCTTCCTTCCTCCATTATTAAGGATATAGAGACAAAATTAGGATATTTTATGTGGTCTAGGACTGTAGTGTCTAACTCTCATTGTTTTTAGGAAAGAGAATTTGGGTACTTTTTAATGATAAGGAAGCTCTGTACGTCAGATGGGTGCATACCATTATTCTTAGAAGGAAAACCTTTTAGAATGCACAACCTAGTAATAATAGTTCATGGAGTTAGAGGAAGCTGTTGTATATTAGGAATCTTATTAGGAACCAATTTAGATTTAAGATAGGAAATGGGATATTTACTTTCTTATGGAAGGACCCTTGGCATCCTAGAGGCATTATGAAGGACCTCTTAACTCCCAGAGTGATCAATGGGTCAGAGTTACCGATGAATGCAAAAGTTTATGAGATTATCAGGAATAATGTGTGGAACTGATAAGAGGCCATAATTGAGACTATACAAAACTTGGAACCGTTACCATACCAACTACAAAGTTCTCAAACTGATAAGTTGGAATGGCTAGCAAGCCTCTCCAAAACATACATAAATGCTTCAGCCTACTCCACCTTGAGACCTCCCAATCCTTGTGTTTTATGGTATAAAGTAGTATGGCATAAAAGAATCAGCCCAAGATACTCTTTTTTTCTTAATAAGCTACAAATGAGGGATAAACTTCTCTTCTCATATGTCCCAAATTACTACTCCTTGTGTTTTTTGGATAATGAGTCCACAAACCATCTATTTTGCGATTGTACCTATTAAAAAACACTATGGACTCATTGTTTAAACCATTTGCAGTTTCAATTGCCAAATTTGATAAATCTTCAAGCCTTTCTGTACTGGTTTAACCACCTTTCAAACTACACAAATATTGAACTTAACCTCCTTATCGTTATCCTCTCAGTAACTGTTTATAACCTCTGGTCTGAAAGAAACCACCAAACATTCAAAGATAAGGCCTTAGAAGTTGGGGACATAAACACAAGAGTGATCTTCCAAGTTATGGAACTTCTCTACTCACACACTGAGGGAAGGAAGCTATTGGTAAGGATTTTTCTCTAATGTTTTATTTTGCAGGTTATTCTCGACATTACAAAACCAACCACCACTGTTGCTTCTTAAACACTTAAGAAGCATTGTGTGGGTTTTCTCAAAGATGAATGGAGGAGAGTCATGCCAGTATATATTGGTGTTCTCATACTTGGGTGCACGCTGGTAGGAATAAGATGGGTGTAAGAGGCTAGGGAGATTTCATCCGTATTATTTCAAGCAAAGAAGATCCCACCCTTTTCAGCAAATTAGAAGCATATGGCTAGGAAGATCAACCTATGAATGTTGAATTGAATTTCCAGTTTTGGTTTTATAGCATAATTAACTCTTTATTTCTGTTATCAGTTAGGCTGTAAATGTATGTGTTAGCTAGTTAAGATGCTCCTTCCTACATAAACTTGGTGGGTAAATATGTATAGGCTAGTTGTTGTGCTTGTTTGGTCATAAGGATCAATATTTGTAGTGCTCCGCATGTCCATAAGAAAAACTATCCCTTTTGGTTTTGTAAAGAGTTTTGCTTCTTGGACAATCTCTTGATTTACCAAAAAAAGCAATAAGGTAGGCAAAAAAAGGTTGTTATTTTTAAAATAAGTAACTATTCCATTCACCTTAGGGTTATAAATAGAGCTAGTAGCCAGTTGAGAACATGATATAGCTAAGTAATTGGATCGACAAGCATCACAAATGTATGCCTTTGTGTAAAGAGACTATAATGACATTCCAACCGAGCAGCTTAATAAAAAGCATGATTTAGTTGAGTAACTAAATCAACATTCATTACCAATGTTTGCTTATGTGTAAAAAGACTAAGTCCAAGTTTATAAAAAGTTAATAAAAATAAAAATGTGTTTTCGAATAAAAGCTACCAAACTTGTAATAGTTTGAATTTTCATGAAAACGTACTTAGGATTAGTTACAGAGTTGAATGACCAAAGAATTATTAATGAGTGTGTGTAATTGAGAAGGGTAAATAATTTAAAACTTGAGTCTGGATTAATATGTATATTTAGGTTAGAGGCCCAAGACACGAATGAATGTGTTTTAAATTAAATTTATTTCAAGAAGTTAAAGCCATTGTCTTATTACTGCATTGTGTGCTGTGTAAATTAGTATGTGTTTGTTGTTTTGTTTCCTTAAGGACAAGCAAACGTTTAAGTGTGGGGATGTTGATAAGTGTGAAATGCATCATGTTTTAGGGTATAGTTTGATATATGATTATCTGTTTATTTGATTTTTTAGTACATATTTTTGGTAGAATTGTATTAGTTTGCGAATTATTTGCGATTATGGATTTTTATGGATTAGTACAAGAATTTGAGCTTACGTATTATATTTTTGAGGTAATTTGATGTGTTTGTTAGTGTTTCAGGGTTAACAACAAAGAATGGAGAAGTTTTAGAGAGACTTGGACTAAAACAACAAGCCACAATCTTGACAGAAGCATAAGACTTGGCCCATGATCATGGGCTGCCTGTAATGATCGTGACGGAACGCATACAAGTGGCCTACAATCGTGTCCTGTATCGGGCAGACGCCTACACACATAAAAGTTAAGTTTTAAGGGATTATTCAGATCTTTCAACCCCAGAGAAACCCCCAAGGCTGCCAAGAACACATTAAGTATAAAAATAATGAGATAAAAGAGAGGAATAGTTTTTCTGCATCATCCACCATCATGAAACCCTAGAGAGAGTTCATTAAGAGATTGAGAAAGAGACGAAGGAAGAGAGACGTGGAGAAGAAGCCTACACGAAGTACTTCTTGAAGTAGGAGGTTTTCCGTCGTTACTGCCTCCATAATTCATTCAGATCTATTTTCCATTGTATTTGAATTTTTTTCTATGTATATAATTGGAATGGCTATTGAGATAGGATTTATGAATGTTGAAGGTTGTCTAAACTCACCTTCAGGTTTTTTTACATTTTATTCAATAAAAATATGATTGTTTATGTGAATTGGATTCATTGTGATTAATTTCTGCATTTTCATAAATCGGAAATAGACTGAGAGGGTGAATCGATGATAAATAATTAAATTGTGCTAATGAGAGTTAGGTAATTTAATAAGAACGAGATATTAATCAAATTGGTAATTGTATGACAAGAGATCTCACATAGGTTTCGATAGTCTAATGGAAAATTTCAGATCCAGTTAGGGTTTTGATAAGTTGTGAATTGAGAAACTACAATTTTCCATAATCTGATTAGGGTTTATAATTTAGGGCTTTTGGTTATAACTTGATAGAGAGTAACCAACCCTAGGATGGTCCAGGACCAATAATCTAACTTTTCATAATTAATTAGGTTAGTGTTAAAGATAAGTAAAAATTCCCCTTTCTCTCAACTACTAGTTCCTTTGGTTGATTCTTGGTGTGTGCATTGCAATTTGCTGATTTGTTAATATTTCGTGATTTATTCTTCAGTTGAATTGGTTGATTGAATTAATTGATTGAATTGTGTTATTATTTAGCGTAGATGCAGTTGAATTTCTGCAATTTGTTTTGACCTTAGAGTTTAGGATTAGAATAACCCTTATGGGATCGACACCTTAGATACTACGCGAATAGCCCATACACTTGTGAAATATCGAGATTAAAATATTAAAACTACATATATCAAAAAACTGTGATCACATATAAATCATAAATTGGATATGTATTTAATCATCAAAGCACATAAATGTAGATGCAATTAGAGAAGAATAAATTATGTAATTGTTAACCCAAGCGTCAAGAAAATGTAGCTGCGATCAATAGTCAATCGATTACGTATTTTTTCATAAACACAACTGTCAAAAATGGTGGATAGATTGTGTAATATTTTTTCCACTCACAAAGAAAACATAGTTGCAAACTCATAAGATTTCTGCTTGTATTTTGCGCATAATAACAATAATTCAGTAGCCCTGAAAATTTACAAACGCCATAGAGAAAACGTAGTTTCCAAAGATAGATCGGATCACAAAAAAATCCAGTTGCCAAAGATAACTACAATCACCGAAATAGGATACCAAAGATAGCACCAAAATCACCAAATAATTTACACATTATCCTTATTAAGGTTTGATGATTTTATCCCAATTAAATCCTATCTTCACTAGGATTTTATCTTTATGCAATCTTATCTCCTAGAACCCTGTAGAAGGATAATTTCTTATCATAATGATATTCCAAATATGTCCAACTATATCCAATTAAAAATAATGCCCAAAATAATTAATAAGATGTCTTAACAAATATCTTAACAAAGTGAAAGAAAAAGACACTCATATTCAACCATCTTCAATCAATCCACGTGTACGAGAAGAAAGGAGTCACCCAAACAAGATAAGCATCTGCTCAAGGGTAATATATTCAGATCCACGTTCAACAACAAAGTTTACATATGGGTATAAATCATGTACCATAAGGTGTTTGAAGTTTGGACACCCTAGCTCTTAAAAAATGTATTTGTATTTGAAGATAGATTTAAGGTTCCTTAGTAATATATTAAAGCTCTAACTCTTTTGTATGTACAAAATTTAAACAAAAATGAATGAATTATTTTAATTTTTTAAAAAATTAATTATTTGAAATTATAAAAATTTTAGTCATTTTACTATTATGTAAGTATATATGAATCACATGCTATTTGAGGATGGTGTATCTTATATGAGGATAAAATTATTTAAAATACGAATAAAATAAATAAACTTAACAATTATATATTTGATATTATGAACTTTAAATTCTGCTTATAAAAGTAGATGATTGTTAGTTCTCAAATGGCATAAGTAAATTACATTTATTTACTTTTTATTTTATTTGAAAATTAATAAAATAATTTGTCTATTTTAAGAAATAATTATGAAAAAATCATAATGAAAACTGCAAAGAAATCATATAATAACTTAAGAGAGTATGGCATAAGAGATAAAACTAGTTTATAATGATTTAGATAAACAACCCTTAACATAAATTGACCACAAGTTCTATTTAAAAATTTATTATTTTTCTTTCTTTAATAGGTTAAGAGGAGCCTTCTATACAATATCTCCTTTATCACAATTGAAGATCAATCATTTCACTCATTTTGCTTTATTATAAGTGAAGAATAAACATTTATAAATCTTGTTCAAGGTCAAAAGGATTCCTAATATTATGTAGTCTAAGAAATTTCCCCAATTACTATGCTATTATAATCATATATAACTCAAAAACTCCCTTTCTTGGTTAGACTTATGAAGTTAGGCTCAATATGATTTATGTAATGCACACATGTAGCAAAGCAGTCTCTCTAACCACTTAAGGCTCTTAAAAACTCTCTATTATGCCAAGTGTTCTTCCCACAATTCAATTGTGATCTATTTATACTCAACACCAACTTAAATATTCATTATACACAAATAAGTAGTTATAATGACTAGTTTCTAAGTATGTTCGACTAGTTGGACATCTTTTGATTAGTACACCGACTGATTAGACCCTTAGTTGGATATGAAGTTAGCTTATGTAACTTTTGACATGACCTATTAGCTAGGTAGCCATTACTCTCTATCTAGATGGTTATAAACCAACCGTTCTGTAACATCTTAACTTGAAAACTTCAACTACCAAGTTTTTTCAAAGATAAAACACATTCCTTAGATAAGAACTTGATTCAAAACCATCAAACACATTTTTTAATGGAAAGTGTATATTAATGTAAATGGTTTAGAATGAACCAGTATAAGCATCAAGCTAATCAAGATAAGTTCGCAAGGTTAATTATCGAACTTGGACTTAACATCTCATGCAAGCTTTTAATAATTCATTAGTAACTATATTCGTTAGTGTTATATCCTTGCAAGAGGTTTGGATTGGGGTTCCCATACCTCAAAAACCATTAGCTAAGGCAAATTCCGTCTACTCTTCATTCACAAGCTTATTGTAAAAGTAATTTTTTATAGCAATAATTAAACTCATGAGAAGCATTATGTGGGTGATCCAATATACATTCATGTTATTGAAATAA
Organism: Erythroxylum pedicellare; assembly: GCA_027563575.1. Taxonomy (NCBI): domain Eukaryota; kingdom Viridiplantae; phylum Streptophyta; class Magnoliopsida; order Malpighiales; family Erythroxylaceae; genus Erythroxylum; species Erythroxylum pedicellare. Next base: position 9,678 of record JAOQMP010013306.1, read on the forward strand.
AGTTAATAGGTAAGGTTATGATAGAAACTTGCTACTTAAATGATTAATTCTTATTTAAATGTTATCAAATAAAAGCTAGTAGTTCTTATAAGTATGCCTCTTTTGGTTGGTGAGCTACTTTAGTAGATAAAACCATGTGAATTTTTTCTACATTGAGTGAAAGCCTTATCAATTTGTTAAGGAATTTTAGAGGAGTCATTATTTTCTTAATATAATTTTCCTTAACACCACAAAGGAGTAAAAGATCATCAGTAAAAGATAGATTAAATATCTTTATAGACATACATTTTTTAAATGGAACATAACCTTCCTTTTTGTCCTAATGTTATGCTCTATCAACCTTATTAATAATTAAATGCAAAGTGTAAATAGGTAAAGGGGTAAAAGATGACCTTACCTTAGACCTTTTAACCCTTTGATGATACTAGTTAGATTTTAGTTAACTAGTAAGCAATATGAGGATGGGGTTATGCATTGTATAATATTGATGATGAATTACTCAGGGAAACTAAAGGCTTTTGAAATATAAAAATTTAATTTATTGAATTAAAAACCTTATAAAGTCTACCTTCATTGCATAGCTCTTATGGATCAATTTCTTATGGTAGTTCTTGAATAAATCTTGTCTTAGGAGGATATCATCTCTAATTTTCCTTCCCTATAAGAATTATCCCTAATAAGGTTTTAAAGTAAAGCTTAGAACGTTCTTCAGTTTATAAGCTAAAAGCTTGTAGATGATTTTATAAATGGCATTGTAGTAATAAATTACCTTATTATAATTCATGTAAGTAGGTTTAGGGATCTTATGTATTAAGTTGTTAAATGTCTTATTGATCTCCTTCATAATCTTGCAATTTAAGAAGAACTCTAAAGTAAATTAAAAAACTTGTTCTTCTACTAGATTCCATAATTTTTGAAAGAAATATGCATTGAAGTCATATAAGCCAGGCGTTTTATTTTGATTTAAGGAGAAGAGACTTTTTCAATGTTAGTTCCATTAAATGGATTCACGAGTGCCTCTATCTAAAAATATGTTAACAAATGGTGAATGAAGGATTTCAATACTTAGAAAGGAAAGCAAGTGTTAGTTAGAGAGATTATAATGTTATGAAAATACAGATGGACTTACTTTAAGATTTCTTACTACTCCCAAATTGTTTCCTTCTTTGATGTATAAAGAGAAGTGATTATATTAGTATTCTTTCTCGAAATTATTATGTTGTGGAAGAATTTTGAATTATAGTTTCTTTCTTTAAACTAATAGATCCCCAATCATTTCTTTGAAATTGAGTTATAAGCTTAGAGATTACTTCTTTAGGTCCTTTCCTAAATGATTATTAGTGTTATTATAAAGATCATTGTTCGGCCCCGAATTTTTTTATTTATTATTAGGTCCTTTCCTAAATGATTATTAGTGTTATTGTAAAGATCATTGTTAGGCCCCGAATTTTTTTATTTATTATTAAGCATGAATTGATTAAATTTTATGGTCTTGTTAGATAAATCATTTTTTTTGGAGTTTAATTAGCATGTCAATATTAGGAGGATTTATTGCTTAGTGATCGGGTCTCGTTTGATATTTAGATTAATCCCTTGGAAACCAAATAAAAGAAATTTAATTCCAAGGATTGCAATATAGGATGCAACCTCGGGTCGTCTCACTTAATAGAAACCTAGCGCAAATGGTCTAAACTAGCCTAATTGTCGAAAATGCAACTAAGTTGATAAAAAGGGGGTTTGGATCATTGGTAAAAATTTAGAAAATTGAACTAAATGAAAGAGAAATGTATAAAAAGGTATTTTTGGATTTTTGGGAAGTGAAAAATGAAAAACTCAAACAATGATCAAATATGATAAAATCCTCTTGAAAATGAGCTTTGGCTATTATGGTTCAAAACAAATCTTTCGGGAGAGAATTTCACTAAGTTTTCGAATGATAAACCTTAAAGAACTCTTTAAGTCCAAGGTTTTAATCAATGAACTCTATTTCTTAAAACCTTGTTAAATGCATCTTAGTGTGTATTAATGGATGAGTTAATGCAAGTGGTCAATGTGGATTAAGCTTAATCTCAATATCAAACACAACTAGGCAGATATAAGAGAGTTAACACAATCACCACAAAGACATTTATGAAACTTCATATATTAAGCATCAAAGTTCTACATAAGCAAATACATAACACAAGCATTGTTTAACACTTGATTAAACTCTAATCAAACTAATCTAACTGCACATCCATAAACCCTAACTTAGAAGTTTACAACTATGCAGTTAAACTTGACAATGTAAAACAACTCCCCTTTGAAGCCCATCGAATTCAAGCCATCGCTACATCTTCAAGAAGAAATCGGTGTTCTAGCCAAGCATAATGTCGGGAATCCTCACAACCGTAAGAGCTCCGATGTCATCTATGACATTAGTAGCGGCAAATGGTCAATTTGACAGTGAAGGTAGTCGGAGTTGATGGATGAAAGTCGAGAGTGAGAGGAATGAATTCTGTGGGTGTCGGCTGAGGTGTGTGTGTATTCTGCCGAAAGTTTTTCTCTCCCTCTCTCTGTGTCTCTTATGACCTAATTTGGCATGATTTTAAATGTTGGGTCGCGGGTTGGGTCGGAACAGTGAGAGAAGTTTTCAATTTAGTCTGGGTTTTCGACAGTTCGCCGTGGCGTACGCTTGCTGGATCCTTCGCCACGGCGAAATAATCAATTTACGCCGCAGCGAGCTTTTTCTTCATGTTGCGCCGCGACGGTAGGTCTGGTTTGCCTCGGTGAACATCCTAAAGCTCATGTCCTCATGTTAACTCCATTTTAGCCCATTGACTCTTTTTCCCTTGAGGCTCCTACAATCAAAAATAGCAATTTGCAGTATCAATTGTCCTTAGAAAATTTATAATGCACTATTATCAATTTGTAACAATTTTTACTATTAAATTGCATAAAATATAAGCACACACTCAAGGACTAGTTTAAACACAAAATCAAGAATTAAGAGTCAAAAAGTATATTAAAAACTATGAAAGTGTCGCCAATTTATATGGTAAACTTGGGCTCAATTAAATTCCCCCACACTTAGACCTTTGTACTCTTGGACAAAGTTTATAAGAGTCAAAGAGACAGAAGTGTAAAAGAAAAACTCTTACCATGCTCAAAATAATAATGGGAAATAGGTAAAAATCACTTTATCAGAAATCAATCAAAGCAGATTGAAATAGAGCTAAGAAAATAAACATGAAAAGAATTTAATCCAAGAGATTGAACAAAAGAGATTTCACTCAAGGTAAAGTGTTTGCTCTCATCTCACTTGTGTT
>JAOQMP010013320.1:0-12983 GCA_027563575.1 Erythroxylum pedicellare
AAAGTCTTGGAAATGTGACTTGAAAATCATGCACATTAGGTGTTTGATAAAATGCCTAAGTGAACTTGGCTTAGGATTTAAGGATTTTGATGTTGTGCATTGGAAAGAGGCTTTCATGTTTACTTAAAGTAAACTTGAATTGTTGCTTAGATTGATGAGTAATGATCTAATGTGTTTGGATAAAGATGGGCTTATTTATGTTTTGAAATGAGTAAGTATTGGATTAAAGGCATTAAATGCCTTAGAAAATGTAAAAGAAAAACTAATGTGGATAGTAAGGAAGTAACCGTGTGAGGAATTAAAGTTTTGAATCCTATAGCTCAAAGGGAATGATATTGTGTTTTATACACTTATGTGATGGTGTATAATTATGAAATTTATGTTAAGTAGTAATTTCATTGTATGTCTTTTATGTATAAAGGCTCAGGAGCTAGGAATCAAGGAGCTCATATTGAGAATTTTTTAAGGCAAAGTAGTGCACACCCTCTTTTGAGGTGAGTTGGGGAGCCATATTTCTCATATAGGATTAGATTACTCTAAGACATGTATGATGACTTGTATGTGAATTTTGGACCTAAGTAATGCATAGTAGAATTTAATCTCTAATAGATGCTAGTATATTTGTGTATTTAATAAACAATATTGTTTTGAATAACTCTTTGCTATTAGAGTGCAATTGATGTTTGAGAAATGACATTGTTTTCAACAAACCTACACTCGAAGTGTAAAAGAATAATGTTTTATTTTTTGAAACTATGTTTTTGAACAACTTTGCAATTATAGTGCAAAAGATGACTTTTATGACATGAAATAATGTTTTTGAATTTAATTATGCGCAAATAAGTCATATATGCTACGTGTATGTTTTCTCTTTTGGCTTAGAGTCATGACACGGTTTTATTTTATCGGTCGGACCGATAAATGAAGGCATGGTGCCTTTCTTAATTTTATACTTAATAATTGGACATGATTTGTTTTGTGATTGGTGAGAAAATGATTGGTCAATCATGTGCTGGGCACACCTGATTATGATTAAGTGACCCTCGTACCCTTGACGCTAATACATGAAAGTTGAGTCGCTGTATCGACACTTTTCTACGGGACCCACGGGTGATTCCACACCTAGGGTCTAGACATCGACGAGGTCATCACCTAGGGTCATGACGCTCTTATCGACTGTAGTCCGAACTCACCACGGATGAAAGTCGAGCCAACATCGGGTATCGGTGGGTGTGCACATTAGTTTGGCCGATAAATGGTGTCACATATGATTGTTTTGGCTTGTCCTAATATTGGTTTTCCTATTGAGATTTGATTGATACATATGATGTTTTTATGCTTTTATGTACTGGAACTGGGACATATGTTCTCCGGATGAGTGAGTTAACAGGCTAGGCCCATGGTTCCTAACCAGTATACATTGAGTCATAGGTTGGGCCTATGTGTTTTCTATATGAAATGTATTTACTTTATAGGTTATCTACACTGTCTTGGAATGAATCACTTCTAATTGTGATATATGCTTCTCCTTCTCACAGAGTACCCAGTATACTCACCCCCTTCGCTTTCTAACCATGCAGGTTAATTTATTGAGCTCGAAGCTCTGTGAGGACTATGCGGATTTTTTACAATTTCGGGGTATTTCCGAACGTGGGTAGTCTCCCATTTTGTGCTTTTATTGTCTAGTGGCTCGTGAACTGTATTTGTGTAAATATACTTTATGATTTTGCGAGTTAATTTTTGATTGCCTTGCGTTGTAAAAGATTCTATGTATGAACTTTTGATACTTGAGTTGAGATTGCCTGGAGTTGAGATTGTCTTGAGTGGACTAGAGAGTCCTGAAGTTGTGGCTAGATGTGGATATAGAAGTGTGTTTAAAATCATTTGCAGGTTTTAGGATTTTTAAAATACAGTCGTTGTGCTACCCAAATTTTTCTATAAAAAAGGAAAGCAAGAAAGATATTCAGTAAGCCTTGTATAGTCGAATTAAGGATACAGCGAGTATCCTTGACCCGAGTATACGGTGGTTGTCATGGGCCCGAGGTAGTACCGGGTCATGACACTAGCAAATTCATGAAACGCATATGGAGAAGGGGGATGGACAACATTTTGATGGCTTAGCTTTAGATTTTTCTCCTCTACATTTCACCTTCTTCATCCCTCCATTTTTCATCTGGTGATTCAAGCAAAGTCGAAGAGGAAGGGAAGGAAAAGCATTAGAAGAACTATTTTGCCAATTTTAAGGTTTGGGACTTCACTTAGTTGATTTTTGTAATTGTGTATGATTGAATGTATATAAAGATTCATTTGTATGTGGAATTGTTTTGCGGATGTTGCTATGGTGTTATTTTAGTGTTACTTTGCATGAACTTGGTTGTATATGATGAGATTATCGTGTAGTGAAATTATGTCTAGGGTTTGTTTAAGTCAGTCACTTTTTTTAGTAATAGCTTAGCCTATAGACCTTTAAATTGTATGATTTTATTTGCATATGAATCCTAAGACATAGATCTAAGTCTCTCTAGAAGGGACTCTGACTTAATTCTGTCTCTATGACCTTGGAAATTGAGATAAAAAAGGTGAACTGATGTTGCCCTTAATTTGGACCAACCTGTCATATTTTGTCTATATCTCATGATTTAGATGGTCAAATGGTCTAGCTGTAGGTGTTATAGAAACTATAGACATAGAGGAAAATATGTCTAGAAGACCTCGAAACCTAGCTCTGACCTTTTCTATATGTAAATTAAGGAACAACTAGTGGTATGAATGGAGAGAGTGTTTGCCACGACCATGGCATTATTTTTGTTTCCAATTTCTACCTCATCTTATCTAAACGTTTATGAATGTGTATGAAAATTTTTAAACACCTATAAATAAATGAAATAGGACTTACTATCTATGAATTTGGTGATTGAACATTCGAATGTAATACTGAGCATAATGCATTCTAAAGAAAACTGACATGTACGTAAATGATTTGTTTACGTACGTATTGCTCATATATGTATACAATGAATATACAAGTGTAATTTTGATACCCTTCAAATGGTGGTGAATTATGACTTGCATGTATGAACATGAATACAGATTTTATGACTTGAAATGTATATCATATGACTTGTCAATATATTAATCATAAAATTGGTAAATGATTGAAAGAAAATGTTATAGTGGCTCTATTGTCTTCATTGTGGATAGATAGGCATGCCTATATGGTTATAGTGTAGCTGCTACAGTTTGACACCACCAGTGTCCATAGTTTGATAACTTCAAGTATCCACAGTTTGATACCTTCGGGTATCCACAGTTTGATATCTTTGGATATCCACAACACCTATTATCCACACCCACAAAAAAAGTGTGAGCCTAACACAGAAAGTAAAGTAAAGAGATATAAATAAGAAATACAATATGACAACATAAATAATCGATATATGAATGAGCATTTGCATTTGTATTGATAATTTGTATCATTGAGAGTTAAATATCAATGTTTGAGTTTGAAGGTGAATTTATGATATATGAAAAAAATATTAAAGCATGTTTGCATTATTTGTTGATTATGTCTGCCATCATTATTTATCTTTGTGTGATGTTCATGAATGTATGTGCTTGGTGGATGATTGCTGTGAATGGTCATCCAAACTAAGTGTTTTCCCTAATAAGCTTTCAAGCTTAGCACGGGTGTTAATCCATGCAGGTCCAAGTTATAGGAGTGAGGTATTGGGAATACTTGCAGGGACCAAGGCTAACATCTAGTGGTAAAAGTACCCTTAGATGTGTCTTTCGATTAAAGAATGGTTGTATATGTAGTAAAGGAAATTGTTTTTTTTTTGGATTATCAGGTTGATGTAAAGATGTAATACTACTTTTCAACAATAACGTTAAATGATATGAAATTTTGTAATGTGTATATGTATAGCATTGAATAGAATTATATACCTTGAATTCATGTACAAGAATTTGGTTGCTACCTATGTGGATGGTTGTAGGTTCCGTATAGGGGGTATTATAGCTAGCATAGGCAAATACAAGTCAATCCCATAGAGAGAGTAAATACTAGTAATTACTCTTCTCCTATGCCGCAAAATTCAGCTCTCTTCTATTTGCCTCCGCTCATATCCTTTTATATTTAAATTTAGGTTTCTTAGGACATACATAGTTACTTACACAATTGGGTAAGAGATCATGTATAATAGAAAAACAACTGAATTTGCAATTCTACACGAGCACTAAGACTTTCACAGGCACACACATGATCGTGCATCTCTAAGTTGCTTCAAAACTTCGTTCTATGCCACATCTTCATTTGAATTCTTCTTATTTATGTCTATGAAGGAAATTATAACCTATAAATGCACTTGGAGTGAATTAAATACCAAATACGTAACAAAACTATAAAATGTCAAACAAAATACATCAAAATTGGTGTATAATTATAGTCAAATATGCATCTATCAAATATCCCCACACTAAAGCTTTTGTTTGTCCTCAAGCAAATCATAATCTAACTTGTAAACTTTACAATCATCAATCTTAACATTCTATTCATACTTTAAATCATCATATCATATTAATCAAATTAACATACAAGTAGAATCAAGTTATCTTAAAACTAACTTCATAAGTTGATATTAATAGTAATCATTTCAATAATCTCATTGAAATTAAAAGCATAAACCTTTAACCTTACCAAGATTTCACTCAATGCACTATTTTATAACCTATTATAGAATAATCAAATTTAATTATAGTAGAAACTTTAAATCTTACTAAAAATAATCTTAATATATTTGTAGTTTAGGATTACTAAGTAAACATTTGACTAGACTCCATACTCTATTACAATTATTCAAAATATTTTTCATACTTTTATTTTGTATTTTTAGTTTCTTACTTGTCCTTGCCTCCGCCAAGATTTGAGATTGATTAAATACTATAGGTTTATTCCTTGGTTTATTTTAGATAGTTTAAGAAATAATCAAAAAGGAAAATAAGTGGTACAAGGTAAGAGTCTGAGTAACATCATTAGAGAAAATCCAAAATTTTAAAGTAAAACATTAGTGAATTCAGTGATATTAAAGAAGATAAATACATGAGGGTGTTGTGAGGTTACTATTAACATATTTTCAAGGATGAAGCATATCTAATCAAAACATATTAAAAAGGGAAGAAAGGATGATATATTAATGGTTTAAACTATGCAAAAGTAGCATGAGCACATGAATACGATGCTTAAAGATATTAAAGATCGACTAGATGTAAAGATATTGTCATAGTATATTTAGAGATATTATCATAGCCTATTTTCAAAAGGAAAAATCAACACAAATTCATAAAGCACAGACACGGAACTAAGTACATCAAAATAATTTTGATGATGATAAAGAGGGAGATAGGTTGCATGATGATTACCAACCACTAAGAAATAATATAGACAAATTTGCAAGTCCAGGTATTTGACAGGATGGAAACTATAGAGCATAGAAGAGATGGAAACCTTGGGAATATGAAAGTAAAAATTCCTTCATTCCAAGGGAGAAATGACTTGGAAGCCTACTTAAAATGGAAAAAAAATATGGAGCTTATCTTTAATTATCTCTAAACAAAAGGTAGAACTCATTATTATCAAGTTTATTGACTATACTATTATTTTGTAGAATCAATTTATAATAAATCAACTAAGGAACCATGAGATACCTATTGATAAGTGGGAGGATATGGAGATGATCATGAGAAGATACTTTATCTTTAATAATTATTACAGGGATTTGTTCCAAAAATTGCAACACCATACTTAAAGGTTAAAGAATGTTTAGGAATACCAAAAAGAGAAGGAGATTGATATGATTTAAGCTATATACATAAGGATTTTTAAAAAAGTTAAATGTATTAAGCCTTGAAAGGAAACTTAATTATACTTCCAAAATAGAAAACTATTTGTTACCACATGTTAGTGACTGTAAAGGATTACAAAAGTGAATTAGGAAATTATACATTATAATAGAAAAGGAGATATAGATTGTGCTGGAATTTATAATTTTGTATGCTAATGTAAAGCCTGATCTATTGCACCAAATGCTTGCAAAATTGTTCCCAATTGAGACTTTTATCTTGAAAGATTATGAAATTTCTTTCATCCTATACATTAGTGACTGTTGAAGAAAAAACTATTCATAAGCATTGGTGAACAATGTTATTGGAACTTTTTCCAGTTGAATGCCATGTTTAGATGTTGTTTAAGCTATCTAGTTTTGCAATTATCATACATTTTCTAAGAAGTTCCTCCATATATCTCTTATGTATCTACATTTGAAAAATAGGTGTTTAGAATTTTACCCCTACCTTTTTACATAAAAAGCACCAGTTGATGAGCTGTGTGTATTTGGCAATTTTGTTAACTTTTTTTAACCTGTCTTTCATAACAATCCAGAGGGTAAAGGCAGCTCTAGGTTGAAGATAACTAAACTATATTGCTTTGGTCCATGCTAAAGAAAACTAACATGTATATAAATAATTGGTATGCATATTTATTGCTCATATGTGTATAGTGTGATTATACAAGTGTGATTTTGACACCTTTCTAAAGGTGATAAGTTATGACTTGCATGTATGAACATAGATACATATTTTATGACTTGAAATGTATATTATATGACTTGTCAATATATGATTGGTGAAATTGACAAATGGTTAAATGAAATGTTATAGTGCCTACTCTATTATCTTGGTGGTGGATAGAAAGGCATGCCTATAAGGATATAGAGTAGCTGCTATAGTTTGACACCAATGATGTCTTCATTTTAAGACTATAATGTCTCCACGATGCCTTTGGGTATCCATAGTTTAATGCCTTCGGATATCAACAATTTGATACTTTCAAGTATCCATAGTTTGATATTTTCATATATCCACAGCTCTCGTTATCCACACACAGCTCTCGTTATCCACACCCAAAGAAATGTGCAAGCCTAACACAAAAAGTAAAGTAAACAGATATAAATAATAAATACATCATAACAACATAAATAATCGACATTGATGAGCATTTGCATTTGTATTGATAATTTTTTTACTTTTGAATGTTAATTTATGGTATATGAACAACATATTGAAGCATGTTTCATTATGTATTTGATTAAGTATGTCATCCCTATTCATATTTGTTGTGATGTTTATGAATGTATGTGCTTGGCAGATGAATGCTATAAGTGGTCATCCAAACTAAGTGTTTCCCCACTAAGCTTTCAAGCTTAGCATGGTTGTTAATCCATATAGGTCCAAGTCATAAGAGTGAGGTAGAAAGAACATCTGTAGGGACCAAGGCCAATAGATAGGAGAAAAAAGTACTTTTGTAATGTGTTTTTAGCTAAAAATGATTATATATGTACTAAAGAGAGGAAATTGTATGTTTTCTTGTAGATTACCATGTAAATGTAAAGATGTATTATTACTGTTACATGATAACATTAAACACTGGAAAGTTTTGTAATGTATATATGTATAGCATTGAATAGAATTGTATACCTTGAATGCATGTACAGGAATTTGGTTGCCATATGTGTGGACGGTTGTAGGTTCTATATAGGGGGTGTTAAAGTGAGTAACCCAATAGTATTAATAGAATTGAGGTTAGAATTAACAAGTTAAACTCTTCTTGCTGTTGAAAGACGGTTGAAGCTCCAGGCTAAAATTATGGACTATATTTTATCTAGAAGTTTAATGTACTCTCTTGCTTTCACTTTATGACACTACAAAAGAATAATATAATAAAGACACAAAAAGTTCCAATTTTTGTGACTTTTTATAAAACCGTCGCAGATTTGTGATGTTTTTTATTAAAATTTCATGAAATAACTTAAGTGATGTTTTGTTGAATAAAATGTCACAGCAACAAATTAATTAAAACGATCGTTTTAGTGTCATTTTGAAATTTTTTTGTTTACGAACGCATCCTCACTACTACCTTTCTCTCTTTCCCTGTTCCTTCAACACCTTCAAATCTCCCTCTCAAATTCGTCCTTGGTCCTCTGCGCTCACGGTTCTAGAGGTACGCTCTAATGCCCACTACTCTGTTTTCATCCTATTTGCTAAGGTTCAAACCTTTCTCTGTTTATTTGTTTCATGCTATTTCTTGGAAAATGATTTTTCTTCTAACACAGTAGGTGCTCGATGAAATGCTTTTTCTGCCTTTTCTTTGGTTCTCTTCTTTCCTGCGTGCTTTTTTTCATTTTTGCTCCCACCCCTATGCGTGAGATAGTTGCCTGCGTCAGGTTTCCTAGTGTCGTGCATCCAGTCTTCTTCGAATGCGTCAGGTTTTTTCAAATGCAACAACTACCGGATGCATCCCCTTTGGAGCTACAGCGTCTCTTCGTCTGTCCAGCCTCCCCCAAATTAAAACCTACCCTTAAAACGTTTTTTTCTCCTCCAATAATGTCCTCTAATCCACTGCCTATTTTTTTTAGTCTCATGTGTTGTCGTTTTACTCTTTTTATTACTAATGGATAATGTCTACTGGCTGTCATTTTTAATTCCCATCTGCTGCATTTTGTTCTGTTGTTTATTACTAATGCATTGTATGGCATTAGAAGAGCTAGGGTTTTCTAATTTGTGTTAAAATTATCTCATTTTTTCTGTTTTACAATTGGAGATGGGGGCTCTATACACCAAGCTCAATTGACTCAGGAGTTTTTTAGAGAGAACACGCTCAGACTTTTGATCTTTTGTTTGCCAAAATTGAACTTGGAGGTAAGAGTTTGCAGGTTTTTTGGTGAGATCTATACAATTAGAAAGTTAGAGGTTCTTAAAGTAGCTCTCAGTTTTTGTGTTAAGTATTTATTTGATTACTCATTCTCTTATGTGGAGAAGATTTTATGATGATTTACTTTTTCTACTTCCCTTAAGGTAAGAAAGGACACCACTCAAGTTGTTGCAAATTTTACAAAGATAGCAAGTTAATTCATAGTTGCTTGCATCTGAATATCTAGAGAAAAACATAGATCGTTTGGATGGTTTGGTTGTAGGGTAAGTCGTTCTTCCAAGAACTTTTAACAGTATTGCTACTTGATGGTCATGGCCTTTTCTAGGTCTTCCAAAGATTTTCATAATGCAAAGGCTGAATTTCGATTGAGCTGCATAATGCAAAACTCATTTTATTGATTTTCTTTGTTTCAAAGCGCTTCGGTGATTTCTTCTCCATAGCTATTGTTCGATCTCTTGTATGTGAAATGTATAAAAGAATTTTAAGTGGAATACAGAAGCTTCTTATGGGTAACATATAAAACATGTTGACATTTCCCTACTTATGTATAGTCAGTTCACATTTGGTGCATTCTTTCCTAGGAAATATCAGTAGTCTTATTTTCTCTTCAAAACCAGAAAATAAGAGAAGAAAGTGGATTTATACCTCGGTGCATTTTTATATTCAGCAAATACTTCGGTTAAAAATTTAAATTCTAGAATGTTAAAGAATACCATTTCAGGGTGATGTATTTTGTTTTATAGGATCTTTGAGCTTGGTAATTTGAACAATCTTCAACATTGCATCTTCTTTGTTGTCTTAAAAAACCTTTAACTGAAATCTTCATTGGTTATTATATTTTTTGGCAATTTCTAATTTTTTATTTGCTTTTTTTGTAGCTATGATGATACGGACATGGTTTTACACTATAGTGCAATGCTGAGAGAATGTATACACCACCAAACTGTGAGTAAAACAAAATGATTTGTTTTATATCAACTGATATCAAGAAATTGAAAGCATTGATGTTAGAGAAAAAAATTTTTACTCTTTGAGAGAATTTTAGTTTTATACTTTTTAGCCTTCTAGTTAAGAATTATTGAATGAAAGGCTTGCACTTCCTTCCATTGTCAGATCTTGATCTAATGTGAAGTTTCCATGTTTACAAAAATTTATGCTTTGTGATCTATCGATATAATTTCCCAGAGACTCATTGTTGAGAGTATATAGTTCTTTAATTTCAAAAGCTTGAACATTGGATAGCAATATCTAAATATTGTCCACTTTACTTGTTTTTCCTCACTCTAAACATATGCATGTCAATTATTTGATTACATTGCACATTCCAAGTTTTCATATTACCACCAAATGTAGGAAAATTTCACTGTTCCTTGTAGGTTCAATCTTAGTTTTACATACCATAATTCTTGATTAGCACTGTGTTGAAATCAAGATTCTTGTATGTGGGTAAAAAAACATGAGTCTAGTTAATTCTTTTATTTCGATGGTAATTTATTCTTCCTATAGTCTTTATCGATCTGTTGCTTCACACTTTGTCTATTTGTTCTGGCTTACAGGTGTGTCCTAGAATACGATCATATGAAGCTATTAAGGGACTTATGAACTAACTAGTTCACAGTAGTTAATTGAGTGATACACTTCTAATGGCCTTAGCACCCACCTAATGTTGTTGTTTCATTTTGTTACAGGAACTCTTAATAAGACATAAATCAACTGTAGCTAAGTTCCTTTCTAAAAATTATGACTGGGTAAGTTTTTTGAACACTTGTTTATCATGGATATTTATAGGGGCATGTAACTACAACCCTAAGGTATTTCGTGGTCATTTTTATGTACCAAATTAGCATGTTGCAATCAATTCCAAAAAATCTTGTTGGTAGCCATGAGGCAACTTGAGTTAATGTACTTTTGTTACCATTATTGGTTAAAGATTCGCAAGAAAATAATAACTACCTTTTCCTGACTTTATGCCACTTCAGTTTTTTGCAGAATATAATTCAAAGCTACTAGAATCTACTAATTACATTACTAGACGGCAAGCTATTAAGGTATCACATGTATGTACAAAGTAACAAGCCTTTGCTTCTTTCAGGATGCAGACAAAATAACAAAGGCATCAAAGAGGGAAAAGGAAGATATTTTAGCTAAGCTTACACAAATTGAAAGGACGCCTGCAGATTCAAGAAATAGAGTAAATAAGCTAGAGGAAGACAATTCAAAACTCGACATGATAAGACTTAATGGAATGTTCGTGGACTTCGATTATTTAGTGGACTTAATAGATACAAGAATGTTTATGTTCTTATATTCCTATCTTGATTAATGACTCGATACTTGGGTTGCCTTAATTTTGCCTCTCTAGGAGATATGATAAACGTTACGATATGATGGTTTTGGGGCATCTATTGCCAATGCATCATAGATACAGATATTAAAGAAGCTTTAATTATATCTCCCTCCCTCCATTTTTTCCAGAATCCCAAATGTTTCATCCCTTAGTTTTGTTATTAATTAGTGTATTATGACATGTTTGCGAATTGTAATTCAATAATACATTAATAACTATTAAAATTATAGATATACTAAAAAAATTGAAGAATGATTAAATAAATAAAATTCATAAATAATATTGAATAGTTATTGAACAAATAACATTTAAAAATTTTGTTATTTTAAAAGAATTATTTAAAATAAAAAATTATTAAATTTAAATTATTTTCGAAACATAAAAAATTAATAATTAAAAGAAAATAACTCTATTTGAGATGTTTTGTAAAATATTCCGTGACGTTTCTAAAAAGGTCACAGAAGACATTTCGTAACATTTTCAAAAAAACGTCGCGGATTCCTTCACATTCCGCGATGTTTTTATTAGATAATCGGCTAAAAACGTTGTGGAATGTTAGACAATCCGTAACGTTTTTTAAGAACGTCGCGGAATGTTAAAGATTTTGTGACGTTTTTTAAAAACATCATGGATTGTCCAAACTTTCAGTGATGTTTTTATAAACGTCACGGAATGTCAGTGTTTTCCATGACGTTTTACATAAAATGTCGCAAAAACCTTTTGCCTACACCACATTCAGTGACATTTTTTGTGATGTTTTTGGACATTTTGTGACGTCTTAAAAATGTCACAAAATGTCTTGTTTTATTGTAGTGTGAGAAGAGACGGGGATGCTTAGATATTTCATTTCTAAATAGCACTACAGCAAAAACATAGCTTTCGCGACGTTTTCTGAAAAAATGTCGCAAATTATTGGGAGCTTTTGTGACATTTTTTGAAACATCATGAAAAGAGTCAATATTTTGTGATGTTATATGAAAACGTCGTGGGTTAACAAAGCATTTCGCATCATTTTTTTAAGAAAACATCGCAAAATGACGTCATGTCCCCATTCCCCTTGCCTCCATCAGAATGACGTCATGTCCCCCACCCGAAATGGTGTCATTTTTGTTTGCTTAAAAGTGAAACCACCCCTACCAGAACAACATCGTGTCGTCATCCCAACACGAAACTGTTTTGGTATTCTTGAAACTTAAACCCCCGCCCTCCCAGCAGATGAGACGATGTCATTTCCCCGCCCCCTAAAATGATGTCGTCTTATCTTCTATGTAAATGAAAAACACAAGTTTTTTATCTGTCAGTCCCACATACGCAGCTATTTTACCTTCCCTTTCTCTTGAGCCATGTTCTTCCAGAGTGCTTGGAATCTGTGGAGCCACTTTGTCGTTGCTTCACCAGTTGACGTCCCTCTATCATCTACAGTCGGAGTGCATCTGCGTGTTGGTGGAGGTAAGTCATTCAACTATTTTGCTTGTGATGAATGTCGGGTTAAATGTTGGTTTTTTACTTGGTTGAAGTGGACGATTTAATCTGGGTTTTAGAGTGTTTATTCGTTTGTTTTGATTATCTATAACACAATACATTTAGCTTTGCATTGTGTTACAGTATGTTAAGAAGAAGAGATTATATGTTTAGGTGATTTGGGATAATATGGTCACAACTTTGAAGTGTTCAACGAAAGTTCAGAGTGAGTTTATGGATAGGTTTTTGTAATTTTTAGATCGATTATGATTTTGTTAATTCAATGTCTATATATACTTGATATGATGAGTCTACTATTGATTTAATTTCTTTAAACTATTTATTTGTTATGTTTTTTATTTATTTGAAAATGGAATCAATTATATTATGTTCCTGTATTTTTAGGTGATA
>JAOQMP010013330.1:0-12983 GCA_027563575.1 Erythroxylum pedicellare
CTTACTTTCCAGGGCACTATATTTACATAACTCCAATAGTTATGTTGAAATTCATGTGTAGCAACTAGTGATTCATAATCATTAGGGATAACACAACCAAGGTTAAATGACGCA
The DNA here is from genome assembly GCA_027563575.1 of Erythroxylum pedicellare. NCBI lineage: Eukaryota > Viridiplantae > Streptophyta > Magnoliopsida > Malpighiales > Erythroxylaceae > Erythroxylum > Erythroxylum pedicellare. Next base: position 115 of record JAOQMP010013330.1, read on the forward strand.
TTATATGTGGTTGTTTCCTTGATTAATCAGTTTTCATAATTCGTAATGCTATTGCCTAATTAAAGATCGTATCTTGATTAAACACTACTTAAGGAAAATATTGGGTTAATTATTAACTCACAATTAATAGTTGCTAGAAGAGGTTAGAGAACAACAAATCAATCAAATATGTTTAATTAGAGTGTAGGCTGAGATTGAACCAGAGAACTGGGTCCCTACTAAATTGCCCATTTTTATCATTTTTTACATGTTTTCTTTAATTTGTTTTCATTAGTCTAGTTTTATTTTATTTTCTTGTTTTAAAAATCCAAAACCCCCTAATCCTAAACACCGATTAATTTCATTTAAACAACTTTACATGCACTCTCTATGGGATCGACCTAAACTCACCATTGCTATAATAGTAGTCTAGTATTTTTTTTATGATTAGCATTACGACATGCTACCAGATAGGTAAACGGATAAAGGGCACCCTTGCCTTTTCTCCTTCTTCCTCTTAAATAGCCTAATTGTCTCACCATTTAATAGTATTTAATATGCGGCAAAAGTGACACTTGTAATTAACCAATTCCTAAACTTATTAGGGAAATTAAATACCTTGAGAACCTTTTTGATAAAGAGATAGCTAATCAAATCATAAGATTTATGTAGATCTATTTTAATTGCACAGTTTTTTAGGAGTTTCTTTCAGAGTAACACTTGAAAAATTCTTAAGCAAGAAATAAATTATCTTCTATATTTCTACCCTCTAACATCTTATATAGGATCAATGATACAGTTCAATTCCTCCTTTATCCTCTTATTTAACAATTTTCTATAATTTTATAGAGAAAGTTATAGTAAGAAATAGGTTTGGATTCCCCAAAGGATTTTAGGTTAGGGCTCTAAGGGATAAGAAAATTGAAAGTTTTTCTAATTTTTATAAGCATCTTACATGAATCAAAAGTCTCTAATACTATTTTAGTCATTATATCCTTAATTACAATCAAGCTTTCTAAAAGAACACTCTATTCAAAGCATCAAGTCCTGAGGTCTTATTACGGTTCATTTTGAAAACCACCAGGTCAAAAACATTAGGACCAAATGGGGCAATTAGGTAATAAATGGTCTCAGGTGCAAACTAATTAGTAGTGAAGGATTTTAGTAAATGACCTAGAGACTTACTCTTTACTGGAGTGACTGGGTAATCCTTGTAATGGGAGAAAGCCATTTTTATGAGCCCAGATTGGGTAGAGAGTAGATCAAAGTTTTAACTAACTAAAGAGTTTATCCTATTAATATTCTTTCTATCTATCATGGAATCATGTAATTTTATTCCCCTCATCTAAGGCACCCTTAATCTTTATTTTATAAAGGAATATTGATGAAACAAGGTTCTATAATAAAAATTAGGAGCCTTTTCTTTTTCTTTATCTACAACTCATCGCCTGCTTATACACTTTATTTTGTATGTTTTTAGGATTCATTTTGTTTGTTTAATCTGCATCAAAATGTATGAACCAGCTCCAACCTTTAACACATATATGAAAGATTTCCCCTAAACGTCCTTAGCTATCCCTCTCCTAACTATATCCATAAATTCTTCACATTTTGCAAAATAGTTTCTGAATTTGAAAAGGTACCTTTTTTGCCTTATTTAAGGAAATTCTGCACTAGGATTAGTGAACCATCATAAACTTTTAGATTTTAAAAAAGTTCTTTGCACTCAAAAAATGTGTTTAAAAATTCTACACCTATTATATCCCTATCAATTTTCTTTCTGATAAGATACCTAGATGTTTGTTTGTTACTCCAAATGAAGAAGCATCCTTCAAAACTTAAATTTATGATTCCCAGCTTATCCATATAATCCCTAAATTCCATTGAGTGATTCCTTAAACAAAAATTTCCCTAATCATCTTACCAAAATTGGTGCTATTAGAATCAGCTATTACCAACCAAATAGCTTGAATAAAAGATTTGGAATTCTGTTTTGGAAACTAAAATTTGAACCATATATAAATGCTATTGTAAAGTTTATGTCCTCCCCTAAAAACCTAACTTTGGTATGCATATGTTGGTCGTTATAGTGGAATATTTCAACATTCACCCTCTTTATATCAAAAGAAACTAAAATTATACCATAATGGTGGTGATTATGGTTTAAGAAAAAATACCACTAGCTCCCCCTATTTTACTCCTAAATAACAAATCTTGGGTATTTCGTACAACTTCATCCTTCTTAAATTTTACCTTCTCTTGGTCCAATACCATCAACTCCACATAGTTACCTCTCTTTAAAATTTTACTAGTTACTATCCATCTTTTCCCTACTTAGCCTCCGTTAACAAGAAACTCAAATAAAGTCTTTATAAAGTGTATCATTAACTCCCAGTCTCAAAATAGGAATAGTATTTAAGAGATTAGTCTTACTTTCCATATTGACTCATAATCTGGCATATCCAATTCTCTTCCTTTGTATCATCATTTCATCCATACAAATTGGTTTGTATTAAGTTAGCTAGAGCACTCAACCCCTTCCTTGACCACTACTATAATGGAGCACTATTTAAGTATATGCATATAGGAATCTGATTCTATTTTAAGTTCTCCATATTTATCCCCAGTTTCCATGGTTGAAGGAATAAGGTTTGGCTTACTATATACCAGGGTCCAGGCTTAAAAAACGCTTTTTTATTTAATTATTTAGAGAATTTAAATAATAATATATTTTCTTTTGATAGAAAAAGTTCAATCAAACCCCTATTTTTCCAAGTTCTTGCAGCCTATTTTTTTACTAAGGGGAAACGAAGATTTTTTTCATACAAAATCCCACAAAGATGGCTCACCTTAGCCTTTTCATTTTCTAGCTAATTTTTTGGTGCTATTATGCTCCTTCCATCCTTAAAAGTAGGAAAAGTGTAATGAAGAGTTTCGACATTCTTCTCTCTAATTAATTTCTCCAACTCAATTAAGGGTTAAAAAGAGGGATTCTAGCTCTTTTTAAGCCTAGTTTAGTCTAAAGGTTTGAAATAGTTTTCAAATTAGGAAGTGAAGGAGAAGGTAAGGGTGGGAAATGCAAATTACCTTATTTAAGATCTAAAGAATTTGTTCCCATTAGAATTAAATTATCATAAAACTAATTTTATAATTCAATATTAATAATAATCACATTAATAATTTTATTGAAGTCAAATGCATAAATCTTTACACCCTTACTAAGATTTTACTCAATGCACTCAAATGTTTGAGGTGAACAGCATCAAAATTGTTAATCAAAGTATAGTAAAACTCTGACCATAAGATTGCAATAATATCACATCTACACTTCTTATGTATAAAACATAAACAAAAATCAAAAGGTCTTTATAAGGTTGCAATAAGGCTTAGTTATAATATGGTTTGGATATCAAAAAAGGTTAAATTGAAGGAAATTTAATAAAACGAAATTATAAGACTTGTTTACAAAAGACATAGGTCCTCTCATTAAAACTCCATTGGTACCATATATTTTTCTTTTCTTTTTCCTATGCAATTTTTTCAATCAAATCATTCAAAAGAATTCAAAAATTCAGTATCACAATAATAAAAAATACTAGACCTTTCAAGAATTTTAATTCTAAAATAACTAAATAATGTAAATAACCTTCAAGGTTCAAAACAATAAAAAAGCTTCAAAGAAAATTAAGATAAGGGTTAATATGTGGGTCTAATTATTGAAAAAGGCTAAGGCTCAACTTGTTTATTCCTAAAGAACAAAATTATAGGTGTGGTAATAATCAAAGAAATAGCCTAACACAAATTGTTGAATCTAAATGCCTTCATATTTTCAATGATTCAAATTCCACAAATATGATCTCAATATAATAAAAGCAAGTCCTAAAAGTGTTCAACTATGCATGATAACAAATATAAAAGAAGAAAAAGACTTTAAATTTTTTGAAAATTTCACTTTCAGACTCAAAAACTCGCGAAAAAATAAAGGTATATAATATGCAATTTTCATTTAATTTAACAATTTCGACGAATAATAAAAATATGACTTATAAGAGTAATTTTATTCTAACTATCATCTTTTTGCATATCAATTCAAATTAATATTCAACAATGAAATACTGGAACTTCTTTTTTTTAATTCTTTGAAAGACAATATCACTTTAAAATTCTATAACATGATTGATGCATGATAAATTCATATCTTATTATGTATCTTGATCCTATTCTTAATGTTTTCCTCTAATCACATTTGAAAGTAGTTCATCATAACCACTGTAGCCACGAATGTGTCTTATCTTTAATGGTGTCAACATGATTAAATTGAAAGAACTATATATGTACTTTAGAGAGGGTAGGCGAAAGGTGCTAGCTCCTTTAGAGCATGAGCATATTTATAATATAATTTTAAACTTTTAGCAATTAAATTGAAATAAAATTTTAATTTTAATTATTTCTATTTAAGTACGAATTGGGTCCAAATAAAATCTAATATATCTCGTTCATCCTTAATATTAAATATCTAATATTTAATATTAAAATTTCTCAAACTTTACAATTAAGTCCAACTTGATTAAAACTCATTTTTCTTCCTTATGCATAACCCGTTATGTTCTTGAATTGTTTGAAATAGATGTAAATTATAATTATAATTATACATTAAATTGAAAACTAGAAAAAATAAAATCTTTCAATTTATATTTAATTTTTTAATTAAATAATATATATATATAGATCAAGATTGGAATTTAGCAACTTGTTATGACCACCCAAATATTAAAAGTCATTTTGACTAATCTTTATATGCATTTTGTTATATAATTCATTCCTTTCATCACGTAATGTTTTGATTAAACATAGAGCGCGGATAATGTCTAATGTATCTGAGTTTAATCATGTTTGTTCTCCACCATTAGTAATTGTTTCAATTAATAGCATTTGAAAAATATTTTTCAAAGTATCATTTCATTTAGCCAAGGATTTTCCAACCTAATATTAATTGAAAATAATGAAATATTTTTATAGTCACCTTTAAGGTGATGAATCCTATATTGGTTACTCAACTACCTTTATCTAATGAGTACAAATTGAACTATCTTTAACCATAATAAAATATATGTAGTATCAAAATATCGCAACCTTTATATGGGGTATTTTGAAATTTTTAAGTGAAAAAATCAATTATAGAAATCAATAAATGAGAATTTTCAGAAATATAAAAATAATCATCTAAATGTATTTTTATATCAGGTTAACTAAGTGAATTTGTTCTATAACAAACATTTAAATATTTTTTAAGTATCTATGTACTTTAGTATTTGAGATCAACTACTTCATTCATAAGAAACAAACATAACCTATGCAAGTGTTTTTACACTCTATTGATGTCAAATATTAATAGAAAAATGATTAAGAACAATTTAGGGATATTTTATAAATACATTACGAATCTCGTAATTATGGTGTCAATGTATTTTATTTCTAAATTTATATTTATCATATCTAGCATTCTCATTTTTTCTCTTTCTATCTCATCTGTTACATCTTATTCTTAGTTGTTTTGCATGGTTTTGTATTTTTTTTCCTTTCTTTTTCATAGTGGTTATTGCCCTCTCCTAAATGCTTTAATAGTTTTCCTCAAGTTTTATTTTTACAGCTAATGCTTTATTTCCCTCTGTTTCCTCTTTTCACCCGTTGTTCCCTCCCTTCACCATTTGTGTCCTCTCTTCTGTCTTGTTTATGAAACATTCTATTAGACTCTTATTATTCTTTTCTTTTCATTTTGTCTTTTTTGCCATTCTGTGCAAGATCATCCCCAATTCATATAATTTCTACATTTTTTCTTTTTGTTATTTCATTATAAAGTTGTTTTTTGTTTTTTCTTTTCTTGAAAAATTAACTAAAAATATAAAAATAATTAAACTAAAATTGAGACAAACATTAAATTAAAAATAGTTAATCATAATTAAAACTATTCAAATAAAATTAAAAATAACTCTTCTAAATATAAATAATTAAAAACAATCAAATACAATTAATCTTAATAAAAAAAATTTAGAAAATGGAAACGATATAATATAGTTGAAATTAATGAAAAAGGTTATGAAATAAAACTAAGCTGAAAACATGATTTATTATTTTTTATTGTTTTCAAAGAAACAAATTAAAATGAAAAAAAATGTGAAACAAAATTAAGTATCTATGTCAAAACTAATTCCAAGCAAAATATTAGACTTAATGTCAAATGAAACATTAGTGTGATGCCCCAATACCCCCTGGGAGGATACGAGGGTGCCACACTGGGCCTACAAATAGAAACACACAGTAAACATACCAAACATTCATTACATGCATTTCCAACAACTAAAACAAACATGCATTACATATCATAATTTCAAAAACCAGCCTGTATTATGGTTATTACAAACCTTTATACAAATTCAAATACAAGTCAAAAATTAAAACTCAAAAATACATTTTGACCAACAAGACTCATACTCCATTGGCCATTGTGGTTGACTCGTCTCAGTCTTTATAATCCTCGCTTATAACCTACACGGGGCAAATCTACCGTGCTAAGCATATAACTTAGTAATTAATAACTAATATGTGTTTAACCACAACAGATATAGAATCATGTGATAGCGTAAGCATCTCAATCATAATTAATTTCAGGAATAGAGTATGTTTTATTAATAAAAACACTTCGCATGCTAAAGTCAATCACTTAAATAGCAAATTAGAACATACAGAATACAGAACTAATTTTCATAATAGGGTGTTAACCCATCAAATTAAATTATGGTTTGTTTTTTATCAAAACTTATCAGAGATCAAATACAAAACGAGTTAGATTTTTAATCTATGAACAGAAGTGGGTAACGGGACTTATATAGAAGATACCATGATTGGCATCACTAAAAAGAAGAGACCGAAGTCTCAATACCGAAGTATCCAGAGGAGACCGAAGTGTCAACACCGAAGTGTCTAGAAATACCTGTAGACCCTTCTAGGAATGCCTATTTACCCATAAATAGAGCTTGATAGTTACAAAACCAAACAAGTTCATTTCATGTGCAAAATAATTAGTCATTCATATAACATGCATCAAACAATTCAGACATTCATTGTCCGAGGTTTAGAACATAATCAACATAAAAGACATTCAATTCAATACTAAGTAGAACAAAGTAAGGTGTGAGCATCCTAGAGATTACTGACAGTCACTCCTTTTCACTTAATTCCTTGAAGTTCTGGCAATATTTGAAGATCGTCGCTCTACTTACTCTTCTATATACAAACAAATACAATTTCATATTACCAAAATGTTCATGTAACTAAATAAGCGTTTATATAAATGCAACATGTAACATGCATATTCAATGACATATTTCCAGGTATATGTCTGTAGTAAACTCAAGTACACGTCAGTTGTATTCTAAAAGTTCCAAAATTCATACACTCATTCACTATTCCAGTATTTCTTCAAAACATACTTTTAGGTCTACTTTGCATCATCATTTAGATTCATAAAATTGAACATTTAAGTAACACTTCCTTAGAGAAATTGTTCTCCCATGTCTTAAGCTTCTAACGATACCAAGTTCATTCAATTTGGCTCAGTATACTGAAAGTTATACTTAAGAGATTTCTAACTATTCTTAAGATTCAACAAAATTCTTATCTCAAATTCAAATCAGATTTTCAAATTCTTATAGGCAGAATTAGAATTCAATCTCTTCATACAATCTGTATTCTTATGCATCTAGTTTAATCAAAATCAATAATCATCTCATTCAGAGATCTACAGATCAAGATATAGTCCAAATTCTGAAGTATGTTCAGTAAAAATGTTCCACTTCATACAATTCTATCAAATTCCCTCAATGTCATTCAATCAATCCTTTTTAAATCAATTTAGAAGGCTACCAATTTTTATGAAAAGGTAGTACAATGAGTTAGGAATCTATTGGTTTCAGAATCAAACCATTTGAATGTTGGGTGAAGAAGTTACAATAAAAAGATCAAAGTATATTCAGAAAATAACCTCCTTAGGATAAACAGGGAAGTCGTGATCATGTGCATTCACGACCGTGACACTTCGGGTGGACTTGCAAAGTCACAATCGTGTTGAAGTATGACCTTGAATTGCTAAGTCCATCAGCCAAGTCACGATCGTGTAGAATCACAATCGCAACCTCCTTCTTCTTCACCACACCTGTTTTTCCTCTTCTTTTTTAATTCATTTTCTGGATCTTCTTACTTTTACACATTATAATCTATTCATTAATGCACTAACCATCTTCCCCACTTCCATTTCAGCTCCACACCACACAACAAATCCAAATTTCCAAATTCAATAAAAACATCAAAAATCCGATTCTCTTTCATAGAAAATTACTGACTTTTCTACACTTTCTGTCTTCAATCTTCATCAATTCTTACTCTTCATTTAAATAATTTCTAACTCATTTTCACTATATATCCACTCCATTCTAACTCACCTTACTCCAACATAATTCAAAAATCAAGATTGAATATACACATTATAAATTCGAACTACACGTTCACTTTCTTTCACTACTGTGTCTTTTCATTCTTACTACTGTACTTTATTTTCAAACTACAACCAATGCAAAATCTATAGCCTCACGGTTCTATACCACATTTTTTCTGTATTTAACTAAATCATAAAGAACTTCAATTACCTCAATCTCAAATACATAATCTGCACATTTTCTTCTTGCTATAGGAGTGTCATGGGTGTGTAACTTCTAGTCACACACGTGCACACCATTTTCTGCATTTTTGCAAAATTTCTCTCCCTCTCTTGTTCATTTTAATCCATTCCTAATTCATATTCTCTGCATTTTCATACCCATTGCAACTTATCTAACACTAAAACAACTCAAAACTCAACATTAGAATTCAAACTTCAAAAAACGTATATGCATTCTATTCCTTCTCTCTTTACTATAACTTTGATTTTTTCTGCACATTTTTAATTTCACTAAATCTCACTTAATAGGTACTTAACATCATCAAAGCTATCCTTCTTACCCACCTCATTTTCTGCTATAGTCTACTTCACTAAGTTTCTCTTTATACTACATGCAATTGGTATTACACCTCTTGTACCTTTCCACTTTACATTATTATTAGCTCATCTCATCATCACTTTCATCTAAAGTACTCAACTTACAAAACTTATGCATAAATTCATTTCTAAACTGTAAAACATTCATCAAACTCATTCATAGAACCCAGAAAGTTAGAAACATCACTTACTTGAATTTTCTACAAATTCTTCAATAGAGAGAGTGAAGAACAGGGTTCAGTGGTTGGATAGAAAACAAGAAGATTAAGCATAAACAAACACTAGTTGGATAGAAATATTTGTTTTGCACTAGATAATACTCATGCAAAGATCAAAGCTATGGTATGGTGAAGATCAAAGCAAAACCAAAAAGGAAATAAGGAGCTACTAAGTTTTGCCTTACACAACTATGATATCGTGTTTTTAAAACTCATTGACACCTGGCCCCATTGCATGTGGGCCATTTGTTATCCATACAAGCTACCACATGTCAAGCCATTTGTCACACTTCCATTTGTTATAAAATCATGTATTTTTCCTAAAATTGACCAAAAATTCTGAAATTATCATAATAATCCCCAAATAAAATTTTGACACCTAAAAACCACAATTATCATCTTAATTAAAATTCTAAAACCAATTATATCCTGAAATGTCAATGAATGCATGTACAATTATTTCTATGAGTCAAAAATACATATTCACATATAACTGAATACTCAATTATGCAAAGCATACAATGCACTGCTAATTCCTCAATATTCTAACCCCTAACATAGGTTGTTACAATTAGGCTTAATGACAAGTTAGAAACTTCAAGTTTAATGCCAAGAAAAACCTAGGCCTAATGTTAAGATCAAATTAGGTATAACATTAAGTGGAACGTGAGGCCTAATCTAAATGAAACATCAGACCTAACATTAAGAAAAATATATCAAACCTAACACCAAGCAAAGCATCAAATCTATTATCAAGTAGAATATAAAGCTTAACGATAAACAAGATATCTTAGTCCTAATGATAAGTAAAACACATTAGGCTTAACATTAAGGCTAACATTAAGAAAAATGTCAGATGGAATACTAAGCCTAATACTGAGTAGACACCTTATACCTTAAGATAAAAAGAAATAATTCAAGCCTAATGTTAAGTAAAATAGTAACCCTAACACCAAGCAAGACACCAGACCTAACGATAAGCAAAATATCTCAGGCCTAATAACGAGTGAAATACCTTAACCCTAACACCAAATGAAATAGTAAGTTTAATGTCAAGTAGAATACTAAGTCTAATGATAAGAAATCACTTCAAGGTAGGTAAAGAAAAGCACCTCAGACCTGAATTCAATCAAAACACTAGGCTATGTGATAAACGAAACACCAATCATAACAAAAAATGAAATATCTAAATCCTGACAACAAGTAAAAAATGTAAGGCATAACGTAATATGAAACACCTTAGGCTCAACACGAAGTAACAGATTGATGAGTTTCTATACTATTATGACCTCATAAGACAACAGGCTAACAAATCGAGCATACCTAATGTGAGTTTAATGTACATGCTTGAACTCAAAATTATAGAGTGAAAGCTTCAAGCTTACAAAAATTTTATGGTTAAAATTCGAGGGAAATTGATATATATAGAACAAATCTCTTTTGGCTTATAATTAGAATAAAACCCAAACAACTATAAGTTGAAGACAAGTGCAACCATGCAATAAACCTATAATAATATTTAAAAAATCATGATTATTAAGAATTGGAGACTCATTTAATAGTCAATCTCTCTTACTAAATATTATATCTTTCTCTCCCTTTTTAAAAAGTTATATTTTATGACTCTAAATTTATTAACTTAATCATCATAGGGTAAATTCCAAAAAAAAATCTCGAGCATTTAGTTCAATAAGTACGAAGAGGGGAAGTTTAAATCCATAACTATAATATATGTACAACCCATAGTAGCAAGCTTAGTATCAAATACTTGAACCCAAACTTATGTCACATCTCTAATTCATTGTAGCATCCGTAATTTTAAATGCTTAAACTTAGAAATAAAATCATGTCATATCCATTATAAAAAGCCTAGTCTCAAACATTTAAACTTAGACTTATATCTAAAGAATTCATTCCACAAAATTTACATTATATTATATTTGATAAAAATATTTTTAACTAATTAAATTAAAAATAATTAACCAATTAGTTGGTTTTAGGGCATAAACCAGTAATTAATTAATATTAAGATCCTAAAAATCATAAGATGGTGGAGGAGCTTGAATCCACACTTTCAACTCTTATAAGAACCCTCATTTCACTATGTCTAGAAAAGAATACCATATCTTTAATATAGGGAATTATAACTCTATATTATAAGGGAATCTTATAGGTTTTAACCAAATATCTCTTGTTTATGTTATAATAAAAATACCATGAAAATATCGTAAACCTCTTATTTAAAGAATATGATTTTAGGAACCATATTCTCGTTCTTTACCTCCTTGTAATGAACTATAATTCTAAGGACCTTAAGGATATTTCTATCAATATCTATGTATAAAAGTTAAGCCTAACATTTCTAAAAGATGAAGATTCTCTGTTAAAAGTGTCACTTAAAATGAAAGAGCTACTAAATATAAGGCCCTCAAACATGTTATTGGAGTTTCTACTCCATTATAGCATGATTTTCATCTTACAAAAGAAAAAGAAGATTTATGGATTCGAGTGAAATAATTAGTTATTTGTTACTCTAATTAAAGGTACATCGCTTAGTCAAAGGCATAATATTGACTAACTTGTTGCATCTAGAACTAGCCATCATAGCTACTAATTTGTAAATTTAACAACTATTTAAAGGCTTGTTGACTATAGATACATATATTTTTGTTATTAGACCTCTTTATGAAATGTTATTTATTCAAGAGCATATTTGAGAGATTTTTCTAGCATTCAAAGTATGCAAACATTTATTATGAGTTGAGTTTGAGACTTAAAAAGCATTTTAAAGTATTTAAGCATTCATTGTTACTTGAGTTTAATTTAACACTATTTGGGATTTAGCATAAATATGTGGTTCCTTTTCACTATTAAAGAAGATTTGCAAAGGAATATTCTTTACAAAAAGAAAATGAAAAGTTTGTAAGAAAATTCTCTTCACCTAGTTAAACCAAGAAGGTAATAAAATCCTAAGTGAGACATAGGGAGTAGATATATGTAAAGTTTTTTTTGTTGAGCCACTATAAAAATCAATTTATAGTCTCTTTTCCCTTCTCTTTTTATAATTTGGTTTTTGTGATTTATATTCCAATTATAATTGTCATCAATATAAATTGACATAATATTATTAATTCATTTTAAAAATTATTACACTAATTCACACTTGAGACTATAGGGCTACTAATTAGAAGGGACTTAAAATAATTAAGGATTGTTAAATTCATTATCTCTAGTTTAACTATGTCACATATTAATTTTTACAATATTTGATTAATTTTAAATTGCAAATGAAGTGGTTGTTGGATTGGGAAAAGAAAGCATGCCATATTTGGAGAATCGGTAGATTTCAAAATTTTTTAGAAATCCTATTTATAACGGAAGCAATATATCTAAATCATCATGTCAATCTATACATGATATGGTATAAGGATAATAATAAACATAAACAAGATAGTAATATTACTAACTCCTTCCCTACAACTTTAATTCCTCGCTGCGCTATCCTCTCCTTCTTCTTGTATCCAATGCCTTCGCTTTTGAATCCTTTTCTTTGTCAATCTATCCTCTCCTTGTTGTTGTAT
>JAOQMP010013339.1:0-12983 GCA_027563575.1 Erythroxylum pedicellare
GACTATAGTCGGCAAGTTTTCGATAACAAACTAACAATTCGTTACCGACTGCGGCTCGTTTGCACTGATTTTTCCACCTATAATTTCTATGGAGAGAGATAGAGAAATGTGTTATGAACCCAACTATTTAAAAATCAAGTCATTTGGAGGTTGGGAAACAAAGTTATGGCTGAAGGAATTAATTAAGGTTCTGTTCACATAAGACGAAGTAAAAAGCAGATGAATGGCAAAGCAGATGAATGCAATAAGCAGACGAATGAAAAAGCATACGAATGGAAAAGTAGACAAATATAATAAGCAGACGAAGCAAGAAGTAGATGAAGCAAGAAGTAGATGAAGCAAGAAGCAGATGAATGGCAAAGCAGAAGAATGCAATAAGCAGAAGAAGCAAGAAGCAGACGAATGGAAAAGCAGAAAAATGGAAAAGCAGATGAATGTTATAAGTAGACAAATGGAAAAACAGACGAATGCAATAAGTAGACGAAGCAAGAAGCAGACGCATGGCAAAGCAAACGAATGCGATAAGCAGACGAATGACAAATAGGTTGGTCAGCTGGGATTTTTGGACAGCTTAGATAGATTGTATATATATAGATTTTGCTCTTTCATGCAGTACTTTTAAACTAGGCTGATGATGTTCTTGTAGTAAAAATTGAAAGAAACAATATAGACTTTCGATTTTGTGCAATGAAATGAGGAAATTTTGGTTTTTAAATATTGTGTTCTTTTATTGATGCTTTATGATTGAATATTGATATGATGCCATGTGAAGTAATGTAAAGATCGAAAGTAGCTCGCCCTTATGTTAGGATATGTACTGGAATGACCTCCAAGCATCCCAGTGTGTACCCTGCGGTAAGGGGGCACTACAGATAAAGTGTTTTTATTTAAGGCTCATTTCACTTTTAAGCAAAGGAGGTTCAACACTCGTTGGGATGGGCTGTACACAGTCACAAAAGTGCACAACTTTAGTATGGTGGAGCTTCTACATGAAGAGAATGGAGCCAAGCTTAAGGTGAATGGCCATCTGTTGAAGCTTTACCATAAGAGCCAAAAACCGCCATAACTCTCAGGTTGTTTCTTTCCTTCAATTGTTTACTTACTTTTGCCCTGTGATTGTTCATGACCTGTTTTAGTGCATTAGTTTGTTGAGTAAGTGTGGGCGAGAAACTACCCTTGCTGGAAAATAGCTTAGTTTTTAGTTTAATTAGTAGTTTTTCAATTCAATAATATTCCCTTCTAGTTATGTCTCTTTCCTTTCTTTTTCTATGCGTAATTGTCCTAATGCATGCTATCTCTTCAAGTTTAGACAAGTTTAGTCATTGATTGTGTTGCATTTTCTTTCCGTGAGATTATTTGGTATCTTATGACCAGACATATACACTTAAACATTTTCTGAGTATCTAGCCTATGTCCTGTGTTTCTTTTTCTTGTTTTTTATTTCTTTGTTGAAGTTTTCTGTAGGTCTTTTTAAGTTCGAGCTACTTTTTCCACGGTGAACTCCTGGTTTTGCCACGAAAAAGTACCCCTCTTTATTCCCTTTCCTTTCAGGTTATTTTTTACACGACATGTATTCCACGTCACCGCGGTGAAGTACCCCTGTTCCATCCCTTTTCACTCTAGGGTTATTTTCACCACGGCGACCTTAAATCTCCACCGCGACGAAGATTGAAATCTTCACAGGTGATTACCATTCTACCTTTATATATCATTAACCATTCATCTTTGTTCTACCTTTTCTGTCTTTTCACACCACCTCTCTTTAACCATCCTACTTCCCACCCCCCCTTTGATTTAAACACTTCACGATTTCCTCTCCTCTTCCTCTCCTTCCGTCTCTAACTAGGTTTCGTCGTGGCTTTTTCTTCCCCCTCTCGATAAGTCTCTGCTCTTCTCTTCTCATTCCATTTTCTTTATTTCCTAATTCTAGTATTTTGCCATGACAAAGGAAGAGTTTCACCATAGCAAAGGAATGAGTTTGTCGCGACATAAGGCTGACTTTCGCTTGTGGTTTCACCATGGGGAAGGAATGGTCACCACAGCAAACTATATGAATTATTTTATTCTATTTATTTGTTTAGTTTGTTTATCTGTGTGTTGTCTCTACAAGACAATGCCTCGAACCAAAAACCCTTAACCTTCCAATGAGCCTAGTTGCCTTGTTGAAAATTTACCTTTGAGGAACTCTATGAAAAAATCGATGCTCGACTTATCATTAAGAAATGATAATGACAAGTTCAGCCACGTACTCTAGGTAATGATGACTTATTATCTAGCAGCTCCATGCTTCACAATTAATTAGTCTAGTTCAGCTACGTGCCCTAGGTAATGACAAGTTCGTTCATCATTTTTACATCAATGCCTGATTTCACTATTGACTTGACATTGACTTCTGGGGTATTAGGGAGCCCTATACCTTTACCATTGCCAATATTTTTTGCCATTTTGATATCCTCCGGTCACTACTGTCACTTCGACCAATTAATTCATAACTACCCCACCGTCAATGTTGCTCGCACCCTCTGTCAAGAGGGCACTGACTGGAATCGACCGTACAATGCTAAACAATACTTTAAATGATCTGAGTTGTGATTAGAGGCTCGTCCTTGGCTGCACTTGGTCTGCAACAACATCGTCCCCACCCTCCACCTAGCCTACGTTACCAAACACTAAGCCCCTTACATTTACCTCCTGATGACTGGCCGTCTAGTCAATATAGCTGACATTATCGCCTCCACCCTCCATAACTCCATCAATACACACAAATTCACCACCTTATAGTCTTCCCTCAACTTATATTTGACATTTTTCCTACCCACAACGTCCCTAAGTTCGATAACGACATCTATTTTGACCCAGCCCACCTCTTTAGGTATAATTGCCTTAAACAACCTACCTTTCACCCACCACCTCCTCCCCTACCTGTTTTGATGTTGGTGTAGCCCCAGCAACTGGGGTACCTGCCAAGGAAGGCCAACCAGTATAAGAAGTCCCTGCGCCATTAACTTTAAAGGCCCTTTTTGGCAAGATAGAAAGACTTTTTACTGAGCTCTACCAACTTTGTGTTATGTTTGATCGAGATCGGCCTTATCGACGTTACATGGATGTTTTGATCACTGAGCACTTGCACTTCCAATTGACCTATGATGAGGATGAATCGATGAGCAGTGTTGGCATAATTTGGCGGGGCATGTCATTAGCAGGCCCATCGTAGGACCATCTCGGTCTGAAGCCGATGATCCTATGGAATAATCTTGAGTTGCTTTTTTATTTTCTGTCTTGTTCTTTTATCCCTGAGTCTTTATGTATTAAGTATTGCGTCTACTAGATACTTAGTTAACTTTTCTAATGTATTTTTCATTGATTGTACTGGCCTATTATGGATAATGTAACTTATTTCATTGTCTACTGATGGCCCTATTGTTTTCCTAACTCTCGTTATCTTCCAATTACTATATGTTTATCTTCATTACACGATTGCATTTTGATTGTTTCAATAATGAGGAAAATTTTATGTTTAAGTGTGGGGGAGGAATTTCTAAGGTCATTTGTGCGTATTTGAACTTGGTTTTTGAGGTGAATTTGAAATTGCATGAAAATTTTCCACCTTTTCCATACTTTTGCCACCTTTCGTCATGAACATCTTATGGATTCACCACGGCGAAGCTCTTCAATTTCACAATTTTTCTTCTCAGGTAAACTTCGTTGTAGCCAACTTTGTTTTCACCACGGCAAAGCACCATCATTTATATACTTCACCAAAGTCAACTTAGATTCGCCGTGGCGAAGCTCCCTCATCTCTTCTTGGCCAAGTCAATGCTTTTATTCCTTCACTTCAACAATTCTTCCAAATTAGATTCTTAATACTACTGTGTTGAAGTTTTGAAAATTTCAAAGTTTTATATGTACTTTTGGAAAACCATCCATGTCTTTAAATGATAGTTAATTTTGGCTAATTCTATTTTCAATGTTTTCAAGGAGAGGTAAGTGAGGGTACGCTAAGAAAATGGCGCTATGCATTTTTAAACCTTGAGATTACTTAATTGAGATACTAACTTGAGATTACTTAATTGAGATACTAACTTTATTGGAAGGATACTTAGGCCTGAATTCATTCATTTGTGTTTATCCATTTAATTTTATATTCCTCTAGAACTTGTTTTAATTCTTAATCAGGGCTTGATGAACTAAAAATTTATGAATATGATAGTGGCATTCATTTCAAAACCTTTCTTACCCAAACATTTAACCATTGTTAGCCCTTTGAGCGGTCTTTTTGATTGCATGAACATTTCTATAAATTGATGTAAATATTT
This sequence comes from Erythroxylum pedicellare, assembly GCA_027563575.1. Taxonomy (NCBI): domain Eukaryota; kingdom Viridiplantae; phylum Streptophyta; class Magnoliopsida; order Malpighiales; family Erythroxylaceae; genus Erythroxylum; species Erythroxylum pedicellare. The sequence continues at coordinate 4,317 of JAOQMP010013339.1, forward strand.
TATCTCCAGTTTTCTATGTTTAGGTCGATATTTGTGGAGAATAGGATCCATAAGTTGGCTTATTCCTAAAAAAGGTCAATTCATCGAACATTTGAGGAATCTTGATGGACTCTGAATTATGACATTTGCCTGAGCAATTATTTTAATGTATAAAATTCAATTATGTTAACAAACTGGAAATAGAAATAAATAGCGAAAGAAATGTTGCTATGGTAGAATTTTAAATCTTTTCTTTAAAATAGTTCCCGCTTATTTCATGAGGAGAATAATTATGATGCACGTCACTCATCTTTTTCTTTTATTCCATTCATTTCTATTGGCCTTCTTCCACCATTACAATCCTGAAAGTCCTCTTGATTTGCAAAATTATGGTTTTTGTAGTGGAGAGGTAGAACTATAACAAGCTTATGGTAGAGAATGGATTGAGCAGATTTTAGAGTGAAATTATCCCAAGACAAGTGAGTTGAGAGTTAAACAGTTTCCCTTGAGAGAAATCTCTTTTGCTTAATCCCTTGGATTAAATACTTATAGTGTTTAACTTCTTAGTGCTCCTTCAGTTTGCTTTGGTTGATTTTTGAGAAAGTGGTTTTCCTAATTTTCTGCTCTCATTTTTAAGTATAGTTGGTATTTTCTTTTGCACGTGTATCTCTTTGACCTTTTATGAACTTTTTCTAGGAGTACAAAGGTCTAAATGTGGAGGAATTTGATTGAACCCAAGTTTTCTATATTATTTAGTGATATTTTCATTATTTTTGTTATACTTTTATTGGATATTGTGTTTAATTTAACTTAAGAGTGCTTGTTTTGGATTAATGTAGTTTGAGGGAAAAATTTTCATAATTAGTTAGTAATTGCACTCACTTGGTTTCTAGGACAATTGATATTGCAAACTATTACTTTTCATTATAGGATACTCAAGAAGTAGAGCCAAGAGTGAAGACCAAGAAATTGCAAGTCACAAGATCAAACAAGATGACCTTTCTGGAAAAGTTCACCACGGAGAAGAAAATGTTTCTCCACGACAAAACCATGGAATATTGCCAAACAGCTCTTGGGAAAAGTTCACCGAGGCAAAAGTTACTCCTTCACCATGGCGAACCTTCGCATCAACAACCCAGACCTGAACCATTTTTGAATATGTAACTTAACCATTCGTGCAAACTGACCTGGAACTTGTTTTAGAAACCCTGTTTTAGTATAAGTGATAAAAAGACACAGGAGGCAACCCCCATCATCCATGTATCGACCATCCCTCATCTTGCTCTCATTTTTCCTCCATTTTTCCACTACCAAACCTTTACCATGGGTAGTTTAGATTCATTCCCAGTTGTGACACTTTCGAGAGCAAAACATGACTAGGCATTTCCTTTCCTCTTGAAGATGTAGCAATGGCTGGAGTTTAATAGGCTTAAAAGGGGAGTAGTTTAATCCATGGTTCAGCTATGATTTATAAATTCCTAGGTCTAGGAGTTGTAATTTGTAGTTCAGCTACTTAATTATAGTTTTAATCAAATGTTGGATATTCATTATGTGTAGTTTGGATTGGTTTATATATAACTTTAAGCTTAAATATATGAAGTTCCACATATGTCCATTTGTGATCTTCTTGATTCTCTTATTTTGCATGGTTATGTATGATATTGAGTTGATTGCGGATTTCATTTGACCTATTGCATTGGCTAATCCTACTACACACACTAAGATCACTTTACGGGATCTTAAGAAATGGAATTTCATTAATTAAGATCCTAGACTTAGAGAGTACTTAAAGGTTTACCATTTTAAAGCTTAGTGATTTTTACTCCTACTAAAATGAATTTTGAACTATGATAGCCGAAGCTTATTTTCAAGAGGATTCTATCACTATTTAATCTCTTGCTTTCATCTTTTCATTTTCTATATCTCGAAAATTCAAAATACCTTATACAATTCCATTTAGTTCAATTAATGATTTCAACAATCAAAACTCCCCTTTTCCAAATTAGCTTGCATAACATGGCATATAGGTTAACTTTGGTCCATTCGTTTTAGGTTCTAATTAAGAGAACGACCCAAGGTTGTACCCTCTAGTGCAATCCTTGGATTATTTTGATTTAACCTCCAAGGGCTTTATGACCAAGGTGTGAATCATTCAATCCATCTGATAACAGTAGCATTCTAACTTATATTGCAGATTGATCTATATCAAATTGGTATAGGAGCATTTAAGGTACAAATAATTTACAGATTCAGGTTGCTATTTGCAAAGAACACATAATGGATCACTATAGGGTTGAACCTGTCCTCGATCCAAAGACTTCTAAAAATAGCTAACTAACAGTAGATGATGCTTTAGGAACCTTTGGATTGTTCAAAACAAATTCTGCCCAATTTTCTTGGGTAGGCAAACTCTAATATTTTCTGTAAAGGATGCATTGTTGAAAAGGACATAATGGGGTGATTGCCATATAGGGAGATCTGGAAGTTCCATATTAAGGGAGTAACTTAGTGGGTTTTTTTACAATAAAAGGAATTCCCCTATGCTAATAGTTCCCAAAGTTTTCCTACATGATCTTAAACACTTTGCAGTTTTGGGGAGTCTATTAATTAATGAATTAAGCTCAGGGCTCTACTGGAGGGCATTTAGTAGACACCAATTATCGTATTAGAGTCTTATTGCTTGTTCATTCCTATTATGGATCTTGATTTGTAAATAAGGCCTTCCTCTCTTTGTCAACATTTCAATGAATGGAATAAGTGTTCCTTACTTTCCTTTTAGGTTCTAAAATTATTGTTTGACAAGCAAAAAGCATGAATCTATCATGTCCAAATAACTTCTTTTTCTTAAATAAATCTTCAAATCTATTTAGCAAATAACATTTGGTTTTTTTACTTTTTAAGATAGTAGACCTAGCCCTCCTCCATTTTTAGGGGAACAAATTTTTGTTTAGTTCACTTTAGCTCCATAAGAGCTATTTAAGTTGCTTGACCATAGGAACCTTTTCAATATCTTATCTAACTCCTTAACTGTTCTCTTTGCAAGCATCAAATGAGATCCTTGGTGAGTGTGCAAATTTTAGAGAACATTCTTTGTCAACTAAATTCTTCCAACAAATGAAAGCTATTTATTTTGCTAAGCTAAAACTTTCCTTTTAGTTAACTCAATGATTAAGGAGAAGTCTACAAACTTATGTTTCTTGGGAAAAACTAGCAAACTAGGGTAGGTGAAAGGTAATGTTTGAACCTACATACTTTAAATTTATTGAATTATAGAAGCATCCTTAACCCCTATAGAGAGCAAACATGTGCTCTTTTTAAAATTAATTCTTAGTCCAGACATACTATAGGACATGTGTTGGATCGAAAAAAAATAGCATACTAGATTCGACTAAACGAATAAATAGTAGATTTAAAAAACTTTTTCTGAAATCAAAATGCAACGGAAGCATAATAACCAAATCAATATGTTTTAATCCATACATGATACGGTATTAGAAAAATAAATAACATAAGAACATGATCGAAATTTTACCGACTCCTTTGTTACAGCTTTGACCCCTTGCTATTGTATCCTCTCCTTGCGATTGTATCCTCAACTAATCTGATTTACCACTTGTTCTCCTTGCACAACTTAGCTAATAAGAACTTTTGATGAGAAAGGAGAAGAAATATTGTAGAGGTTTTCCTTTTATAATCAACTAGTTGAAAGAACCAAAATGAGACACTCTCATTCCTAGTTTTGGCTAGCTCATGAAAGAAAGGAGAGGGGAGTCGTAAAAACCAACCAATGCACCACATCTTTCTTCTAATCAAAATGAAAGAGAGGGCAATAAATGAGACATTCTCATTTTCAATGATGAAAGAAGGGAGAGAGAGCAATAAATGCACTACTTCCTTCTTTAAAGTTTCAACTGGATTAGACTGGAATCTACTTACCAGTCCCACTGCGTAATAGATATCTGGTTTAGTGTAAAGCATAGCATACATTAAATTTCCAATTGTCGAAGCATATGGAATGTTGTGCATGTTTTCAACCTCCTTTCGGGTCCTAGGTCTTTGCTACTTTGAAAGTTTGATTCCATGTCTAGTAGTTGTGAAACCCCTCTTGAAATCTTACATGGAAAACTTATTGAACATGTTTTCAATATAGGTTAATTGATATAAGGCAATCTGCTTGCTCTTACGATCCTTTATAAGCTTGATCCCTAGATCATAGTTATCCTCTCCTAAATCTTTCATTGAGAACTATTCGTTTAGCCATCCTTTGACCATATATAACATTTCTACATCATTCCCATTGAGTAGAATCTCATCGATATACAGAGTTAGGAAAATAACCTTGGCTTCTTGTATCCTTTTGTGGACATAAGGCTCATCGAGGTTTTGTATGAACCTATAGGTTTTGATAGACTATCAAACCTAATGTTCCAAAACCTAGATGCTTGTTTAAGCCCATAAATGGACTTCTGCAATTTGTATACCTTATGCTCATTACCTGGCTTAACGAATCCTTCTAATTGGGCCATATAAATGATCTCCTCAAGATCCCCACTAAGAAATACAATCTTGACATCCATTTCCATATTCATAGTCGAAATAGGCTGCTATGTCCAAACAAATTCTGATGGACTTAAGTATGGCAACCAGAGAAAAAATCTCCTCATAGTCTATACCCTTTATTTTAGTATATCCTTTAGCTACCAATATAGCTTTAAAAATCTTTACCTTTCCATCCGATCCTAGTTTCCTTTTGAAGATCCATTTACACCCTATGGATTTTACATTTGGTGGTAGATTTATAAGGATCCAGACTTCATTGGTGTACACATCGAATCTATTTCCAATTCCATCGCCTTAAGCCATTTTTTTGCATCAACATCATTAATAGCCTGTGTATAAGTAATGGGATCTATTTCTTCTTTGTCTGAGCTGGAAATTGTGCCTTCTCCTAGACCTAGATACCTGTCTGGTTGCCTCACAACCCTCCCACTGTGTCTAGACACTACTTGATGTTTAGGCTACTTTTTCGATTCAATTCTTGAATACATTTTAACATCTTGTTCTGTTACATCCAAATCAACACTTAGTTTGGATGAAATAGCTAACTCCTTTAGTACTACTTCCCTTCTTCCTTTGTGATTTCTCACAAATTCTTCCTCCAAGAAGGTCCCATTTTTCAACACAAATACCTTTTTTCCATGAGGATTGTAAAAACAATACCCTCATGTACCCGTATGATATCCTACAAACAAACATACTTCTGACCTTGGTTCCATCTTTGTGGATTCAGGCCATCGAACATGGGTTGGGCAGTCCCAACTACTTAAATTCCATAATGAAGGCACTCAGCTAGTCTATAACTTCCTAGGTGTTTTAGGCACTGATTTGGATGGAGCAAAGTTAATAAGATAAGTTGTCGTTTTTATGGCTTATACCCAGAACGATTCTAGAAGGCTAGCGTAGGACATCATTGATCTTACCATTTCCAATAGAGTCCTATTCCTTCTCTTAGCTACACCATTCTGTTGATGTGTTTGAGGGTCTAACAAGTTGGAAACAATTCCATTATCAATTAAAAATTGTTGGAGCTCTCCATATAAGTACTCAGCACCTTGATCCGATTGAAGTTATTTTAATGGCTTGCCTAGCTGCTTCTCAACTTCAAGTTTGAATTCTTTGAACCTCTCAGAGGACTCACTCTTTTTATGCATCAAATACAAATAGCCATGTCTAGATTAATCGTCTATAATGGTTATGAAGTATTCATAACCTCCTTTATCTTGTACACTTATAAGCTTACACATATTAGTGTATACTAGGTCCAACGTGGATTCAAATCTGTTTCCTTTGGAAGGAAATGAGGACTTGGTCATTTTTCCTTCAATACAAGATTCACAGGTGGGTAATGGTTCGTTATCCAAGCCCTCAAGGATCCCATCTTTCACTAACCTACCAAGTCTTTTTTGATTGACATGACCCATTCTTAAGTGCTACAAATATTTTGAATTAATGCTAGAGTCATTGAATTGTCTTAGTTTATTAATTATGTGTTGTTTAGTAAGCTTGTCATATATTGAAACAATCCCTATAAAGAATAATCCCTGTTTAATTACCACATTACAATTAAAATCCTTATTCTCATATATTGAAACAACATTTTCAAAATATAAGGAATAACTAGATTTTATTAAACAAAAACAGAAATCATGTTCCTTACAATCATTGGGATGTAATATACATCCTCCAAATATGACCTATGACCACTGGGAAAGCCTAAGATAACTACTCCCACTGATTCTGCCATAACGTAAGATCCATCTGCTATCTTGATTTAAAATTGGCCTTTAGGTAGTCTTTTTCTTTGTTGGAACCCCTGCAAAGAATTACAAACATGGTCAGTGGCTTCTGAATCTAATATCCAAGAATCAGATGAACCTGCCACCACATTTCTAGCTCCTAACAAACTTAGGCAACCCATACCTTGTTTGCTTTTTAGGCCTTGACCCTTGCTTAGGCCTTCTTTTTCAATTGCTTGCCCTTACCCTTAGGCTTAGAAGAAGATGCTACATTAGCTTCAGGCCTATTAGCCTTGATATTTAATATCTTTTCCGTACTCTAGAGGGTATTCATCAACTCACTCAAGGTGTAATCCTTGCTGTTGAGCTTATAGTCCAGCTTAAACTACTGAAAAGAAGTGTTTAAGCTAATGATGATCATAATCATTTGTGTTTCTGCATCCATGTCAACCCCAAGCATCTCAACCTCAGTAACCACAAAGATTACCTTAATAATGTAATCTTGCACCAGTTCACCAGGTTTTCGTGTAAGATTATGAAAGGTTTGGATAACTTTCACCCTTATAGACCTAGTCCTCACACTAAACATCTCATGTAGGTGATGGGCCATTGCACCGACAGTTTTCATACATGTAATTTTCTTTTGCAACATTTGGCTAACAGAAGCCAGAATATAGCACTTATTAGTCTTATTAGTATTCTGCCATCAGCCATATTGTTGGACTTGCTCAGAAGTTGAATTTCCACCCAGAGGTGTAGGCTCATTTTCTGTTAATACCCATAAAATTCGTTCATATTGAAGAACAATGTGAAGGTTATGTCTCCATTAATTAAATTTATCTCTATTTTCCAATTTGTTATTATTCAAGAGCATTGTGAGAGGATTCATATTTTGGTGATTATGTCTGAAAATATATATTATTAAAGAATAAACATACTAGTCAAAATATTGGAACTTGGTATAAAATCATGATGCATATTTTAATAAAACTTTTAAAAAATAAATCTTTATACGACGATTATTTTTCTCATCTATAATAGACTAAGTGATGGTGGGTCATCTTATCCATTAAAAGGAAAACTAGGACCCTCCCACTCAAAAACCTACCAAGCATCTTCATGCCTAACTTTTTGAGAAGCATCATAATTTGTTCTATAAATTTATCAACAGAGCTACAGTAGGCAGGTTATTGATAAACTATGTTGAGTGTGTAACCATTTGACTCATCCATTAAAGGTACTTAGAAACCATGCCTTATTGGAAGGTCACATTTACTACCAATAAGTGGACTTATCCTTTATGAGACCCAAACCATGCAAGATCTAGGATTCATATCCTCCGTTGGGGAGTAACACTTCACCACATGCAAATGGGCCATCATATAGAGACTGTGGACTCTCACTCAATCTTTTTGGTCTTTAAATTTTAATAAATACCATCTTACCTATATACAATTTATTATCCATCCTATATTGTTTCATTATATATCTTATACATAATGAATGCATGGCAAAGCCTAGGGTTTGCAATTTTCTAAATGACATATAATCACATAATACTACATATTATTTGCATCCATTTAGCCTTCCTCTCATGAACTAATAAGCCACTTTTGATTGTCCATCCTAGAACATAAATAAAATTACAAGGCTTTTAGGCCCCAAAATTTCTTGTTGGACTTGGATCTTCTGTATTGAACTCTTTGCTCATTAACCTGATCCAATCGGTAAACAAGTGTTAATGGCATTTATTTTTCAACAAGTTTTGTTTTTCATAAAACTAAAATTTATTACTAGGAAAACAAAAAAACCAGCATTTGTAAACTTCACAAAAACTAATTTGTCAATAGGAATACAAAATTTCAGCATTTGTAAAACTTACAAAACTGAAATTGTCAATAGGAATACAAGATTCTAGCATTTGAAAATCTTAGAAAACCGAAAAAACCATTACACCAAAAAAAAGTAAAAAATTATTGCTAACCCATGCATCACATATAGAAACCGAAATCATGCATATTAAAATCGCTTTGATACCAACTATTAGATCAGAAACCAAAAGCATACCAAATTTGGCTAAATGCTAGATTTCAAAAACATTTTCCAAAACCAAAACTTAGCAGAAGAATAAAAGCCAAATCAACATGTTTTCATCCATACATGATACGGTATAAGGAAAAATAACTAACACAAGAACAAGATGGAAATTATACCGACTCCTTGTTACAACTTTAACTCCTCCTTTTTGTATCCTCTCCTTGTCAATGTATCCTCTCCTCGTTATTTTATCCTTGGTCAATCCAATCTACCACTTGTTCTGTAACATCCCATCCTCAACGGGAAGGGTAGAATAGTAATTTGGTATTGGATGAGAGTGATTGGGTTTCATCAG
>JAOQMP010013349.1:0-28129 GCA_027563575.1 Erythroxylum pedicellare
TGCAATTTATTATCCATCCTATATTGTTTCATTATATATCTCATACATAATGAATGCATGGCAAAGCCTAGGGTTGGAAATTTTCTAAATGGCATACAATCACATAATATCGCATATTATTTGCATCCATTTATCCATTCATCTCATGAACTAATAAGCCACTTTTGATTGTCCATCCTATAACACAAATAAAATAACAAGGCTTTTTGGCCTAAAATTTTTTTCTTAGACTTGGATCTTCCTCTTCGAACTCTTCGTTCACATAACCTAGCCCAATCAATAAACAAGTGTTAATGGCATTTATTTTTCAACAAGTTTTGATTTTCATAAAACCGAATTTTGATGTTAGGAAAATAAAAAAACAACATTTGTATACCTCACAAAAGCGAATTTGTCAATAGGAATACAAAATTTCAGCATTTGTAAAACTTACAAAACCAAAATTTTCAATAGGAATATATACTTCCAGCATTTGAAAATCTTACAAAACCAAGATTGTTAATAGGAATACAAAATTTCAACATTTGAAAATCTTACAAAATTGAAAAAGCCATTACACTAAAACCAAAAAACAAAAAAAACAAAACCATTACCTATCCTTTTCTTCAATCCATGGTTTCTCCATCTTCAATATTATAAAAATTTGTACATTAGAAAATCAAAGAAAATAGAAAAATGAAACCAAGGAGGAAACATGACGATGATAGGCCACCCTCTTTGCTACAAACCAAACGAAGAAAACTTACAAGGTAACACTATATTCCATGGACAACCAAAAGAGAAAACATACACCATATATATTTCTATCACATAAAAATATGTAGCATACAAAATTTAATTTCCAACACATGTATCACATATAGGAAATGAAATCATGCATAATAAAATGGCTCTAATACCAATTGTTGGATCGACAAAGAATAGCATACTAGATTTGGCTCAATGGTAGATTTCAAAAAAAAATTCCAAAAACCAAAACGCAGCGGAAGCATAAAAACCAAGTCAATATGTTTTCATCCATACATGATACTGTATTAGGAAAAATAACTAACATAAGAACAAGATAGAAATTATACCGACTCCTTGCTACATTTTTGACTCCTCGCTTTTGTATCCTCTCCTTATTAATGTATCCTCTCCTCATTATTGTATCCTCAACCAATCCGATCTACCACTTGTTCTCCTTGGATGACTTGGTTAACAAGATCCTTTAGTGGGAAAGGAGAATAAATATTGAAGAGGTTTACCTTTTATAATCAACTAGTTGACAGAACCAAAATGAGACAATCTCATTATAAGTTTCGGCTAGCTCATGAAAGAGAGGAGAGAGTGAGTAAAAAATGCAACACCTTCTTCTCTTTCTTAAAAAATGAAGAAGAAGTCAATAAATGAGACACTGTCATTTGTTTAAGATGGCTATATGAAAAGACAAAAGTAAGCAAAATGGAACCTCCCAATTTGGGTTAAAGATGAAAGAAGAGAGTGATGTGCATCCAATGCATCACTTCATTCTTTAATCAAAAATAAAGAAGCCAATAAATGAGACACTCTCATTTGTTTAATATGGCTATATGAAAAGACTAATAACCTAAATGAGACCCTCTTATTTTTGGATATGAGATGAAAGAAGAGAGAATGTACATGAAATGCACCTCTTCCTTCTTTAATTAAATGAATGCTAAAAGGTTACATGCCATCATTAAAAGACATCCATTAAACCATTTAATGATGATGAAGCATGATAAAAACCCACCTTAAACGTGTAGTTGTCCATTTAGTCCATTTAATTGAAATTTGTCCCCTTCTATCTTTAATGATTTTGTTTCAATGTGATTAATCTAATTAATCAAATCAAACTAAAGTCTAACCCACTATTAAACGTTCATTTGGCCTTCTAATTAAAAATTAATTAGTGTAAGCCCAACATTCATTCATAAGCTTTAAAACCAGAACAATTTAATTAATTCCTAATTAAATTGTTCTAGTTTCTGTATTTCGAATCTAATTCAGTAACTTCATTATTTTTTTGTCTCATTTTTCTTTCCGAAAACCTCTTTTTATATTTCTTACTTTCCTTGATAACCTTCCTAAAAGTTAAGTGGGGAATCTAATAGGACTTATATAATTCAAGCTCCAATAAGCCCGAAATTAATTTAATCTTATTACAAATAATTCCAACTTATTAACCAAATGTCATTCCATTAAAGACAATTAGTTGAACTCTTGAATTACTAAATATTATAAGAATACATGTTTCTAATTAGATGTCCAATTGCAAACTCTATTATGAACCATAGTATAGCCATCTGCACAATAGAGGGTAAAATTACTGTTTTGCCCTTATGTTGGTTTTTTCTTATAGATCTCCCGTTTTACTCTATATGGTGATTAGCACATAAGATCTCATCTTGGTGTTAAGATTGATGGGTAGCTAGTCCATCAAACTATTGGTGCTAATTTAATCACTAATCTCCATAAAACATCTAGAAGTGATGATATCATTATAAATTATTTATTTGAGTGAATGTTCCCTGATACATTTTTCAATTAATAACTCCAACATGCAGCCACTGGATTGATACTCTGTAAAAATCCATTCCGATCATATTAAAAATTATAATGAAACATATATGAGTTCATCACTCATCAAGATTGTGGTCTATAATAAACGAATGCTAAAGTGCATGTTTTAAGATTAAGGAAATGAACTACTTTACTTTTTAAAAACATACGTGATTTCATATTCATTTAATAGTGCCATTATCAATAGTCAAGTACTATCATGATATGAAACTCATCATTCCTTTGAAGTAAACTCCTTTATTTACATAGAGATAAATCGCAACATTACATTCTAAGCCATAATCAAACGACCAACTCAATTATTCAACTGTGAATCAACTAATTCAGATTCTAACAATATACATGTTTCCCATATATCTCCATGTTTATGTATACTACTTACAAAAGAATCTTATTACCTAATGACTAGTTATATTATGCTCTTACAAATAAAACCAAACTCTTTTGTTTTATTAACAATAATTATTTTCATTATAAAAATGTAACAAGAAGAAGATTAAGTTATATGTAAATACACTTACTTTCTAGGGAACTATTATTTACATAACTCTAATAAACGACACATGCATATAATATAGCACCTCATTCTCATAAGACACGTACCTGACATCCTAAGTCATATCTGAGTATGTACCCCACAGGGGTGGCATGCTAGAACAGTCAACAATTGAGCTCATTACAAACTTTTTTCAAAAATAACACAAGCATATGTGAAAAATCAATAATCAATTTCGGCCTGTTTTATACATAAAAATTTTCAATCACAAGAGTTACATTCATTATATAACTCATCAGAATTTCATTAGTCACATAGGCCCATTCATGATACAAATCATTTTAGTTGTAATGTCATTACATTACAAAATCATTCATATACACATTGTATAGTATTTGTGAATACACATTTTGATACAAAACAATGAAATACATATGTAGGCATGAACTAATCCGGACCTCTATCTCTTACTCGAATGCAGTGGCTAGACTCAAATTTGTCTAACTGGAGATCTTCTTTAAGCCTGAGAAATATTGCAATTTTATGGTGAGTTTTGCGAACTCAGTGAGTGGACCATCTTCGATGGCTCACTCAATCACATAACACATTAATCCATGTAATCACTTAATTCACATCACTTCATCAATTCACTATGATGAGTCATATACATTTTATATTCAATTAAAAATATATCATATTTAGAAATCAATCAAACTATTTAAGTTATACATATCAGACGCATATGCAGTGCTCATGAGACTCACTTTCAATTATTATTATTGTGACATAGTACCTGTAACCATCCCTTAATACTGGGCTCATTGATAACTATCCCATATTTGTTGGGGATACTGTGCTGATTATATATAGTGAGCCTTTGGCTCTTAATCACATTATGAGCTTTTAGCTCTTTTTCACTTTCTAAGCTTTAAGCTCTTTTTTAGTGGCTATTCCAGTCATAACAATCTTTACGTTATCGTACATTTATGTAATGAAATGCAACAATCACATATGATTAATTAATCACTTTATTTCGCTTTACACATGTCATCAGACCTTGATCTGACATTCAACATTTAAGTTAAGAATCACCTAGTTCATTCACATGCACATTTACATTTTTCTTCAGAACTTTGTCTGACATTCTACAGCTAAGTTGAGTATCACATATTTTGTCAAATTCATATAAAAGGATCACTTCTAATGATTTTCATATCCATCAAAAGCCACAGACATTTAATTTTTGGAATCAATACAATCACATTCACATTGCATACCAATCATATCAATAGTCATTCAGTGAAAAAATTTAAGTCAAAATAACAATGAAATGAGACCATCTAGGTCAACTCACAGTACACTCCAGATTAGCATTAGCTTCCATAATCTAGAAATGTCTGGATGTGGATGTTTGTCCTGCACATCAACATTATGCAATACACATATTGTAAACACATTAATAATTGCACAATCTTATGAAAACTCAATCATAAACATATGTATATGTGTTGTGTATAATGCATGCTCAATGACAATCCTGAGTATATTATCTAAATTTATATCTTAAGATCATTCTCTTTTCATAATTCATATATGTCTAATTGAACTTAGATTTACACATCATTTGTAAATGATCATTCTAAGTTCACCATTCAATCCTTATCCTACGTATGTGTCTAAATTATTCTTAAGCTTACACCTCAAGAACACTTGGTTATTTTAATATCATAACTCAATTTCTTATCATTCTTTTTCTAATATTTTATGCTCTCATAATACCCAATTCTCATTCACATTATACATATTACTCAACTCCTTTGAATCAAAAATCCTATCATATGAACATTTTCATTCACATTATACTCATGCCTTTGGTACTTTGATATTATCAATTTATTTACTAAGTTATAACCCCAATTATCACTTCATACATATCACACAATAGTCACTTAATCCAAGCATCATTATAGGTTTAATTCAAGCTCCATTTAAGCCTTAATTAAGACCAATTGATCAATGAAAGTCCTTTAGGAGAACATCTATGTCCACTGAGCGGACTTTCACGGGTTAATTACAAAAATTTGAAAATTTGACCCTCTAGACATCAAAATCTCTTCTCGATCTCTTTATAAAGTTGTAGAACTCAAAGTCCTCTTTCTAAGAATACTTAAATGACCTCAATCCAAGTTTTACAGGAAAAGTTATACCTCTTGCCCTAAAAATATCAAATTGCATCATTATTTTCCATATTTCTAACTCTTTACGTACTACATTCACTACCTTATACTTGGTCTATCATTTCTAATTTAAATTTCTTATCATTTCCCCATCAATCTGAACTCCACTTCATCTTAATATCATATACAAACAATTCGTAGTCCATGATGATCATGAAGACTAAAAACATAACACACACATATATATACTCATAATGAACTTTTTGCACATATTCAACTTCATTTCCACTTACTTTTCACTTTTAACTATCACCTTAATTCATCTCATTTCAGGAACATAACTTAACATCTTGGTTAACATAACTTTCACCGTCATTATACCCTTAATTAATAACTCATAATATCTATATAACAATTCATCACTCATGGTTTTGAGACTCTCAAAACGGAACACAAACATATGTATTCATCCATTAATTTAATACACCCAGTACTCAATTTAAAGTCAAAACTCGAAACTCTTAAAGATAGAATTTGAATTTGATGTCTTCATGAAAAATGTAGCCATATGGATCTAATTTAATCCAAATAAAAAATCATTGTGTTTGGATATCAATGGAAAATGTTACAGTTAACATTTTTCCAGCACACTTTAAACACCATTTACTCAATTAATCCAACATTATATCATTCCATAATTTCTTACCCATAAAAACACCAAAGCAAGACATTAATCTACCACATTACTCATTGACGTTTAGCATGTACCCATCCTCATTTTATGAACAATTAACCTTTAACTATCATCAAATATGCTTCATTCAACAAATCAAGAAGAGAAATGCTTATACTTACTTATTTAGCTCCAATGTCTTCAAATCACACTTAACCCTAGCTTCTCCAACAAACACGATAATCATCATCATTTAAGGTAGAAGGGTTAGGTCTTCTAGGAACAAGATGGAGAGGACAAAAAATCCTGATGAATGGAAAAAAATCAACATGATGAAGGTGAGAGTGAGATATCCATGAGTGAAGGAGAGAGCAAAGGAAGAATATGAAGAAGAGGGGCATGTATCGGTTTTGACAAGTGAAAGACCATTAGATGGTCTTTAATTTGGGTGAATAAAATCTTGAGTGGTGAGTTACAAGTGTTAGGACACTTTTCCTCTTTTTGTGGTCTCCAATTGGCTCTTTTAAAAAGCTAATCCATTTGTCTATAATTTTCAACCCAATTTTCTCCCAATTTTCAATGATACTTGTCATTAAATCCTAAAGTCATTTATAAAAATTTCCATTTCCATTTGACTCTTATTTATACTATCATTCATCAATAGTTTTGCCACTTGGCATTTTTCCTAGTCCAAAAATACCCTTAAATTTTAGAAAACTCTTAAATTTTCACAAAAAATTCTCAGCCAATAAATAAACTCTCCAAATCAATTCTTAACACATACAATTGACAGTTCCAAATATAATAACATTTATAAGTCAATTATTCCTGGAAAATATCAATAAAAGCATGTATAATAATTTTAATGTGTTCAATAATCAAATCTCACGTGTGTGTATGCTAACATTATGCATGAGCATAAAATGCATTTTTCTAATCTCTCATTGCTATTTTCTCAATACAGAAATGTGGGACTGGGATGTTACAATCTCTCCCTTAATAAATTTCATCCTCAAAATTCTTATCTGATTAATCAAAAAGTTAGGGGTGTTTTTTTCCTCATATGATCTTTTGTTTCCCATTTAACTTCATCACTTGAATAATCTCTTCCAGTTGACTATAATCAATAGAATCACTCAGTTTGTCAAGTACTTATTTTGATATCACACTATTTTAACTGTTTCTCATTATATATATATATATATATATCAGATCACTCACAATTTCACTTATGATATTAATAACACACACCTGAATCATAATGATATTTCTTAAATATATCCATGTAACACGGTTTGAATCTGAAACATCTTTCATCAGTAATACTAACTCATAAATCAATGGTCCTATTCTCACAATAATTTCATAGGGACCAATTTATATCGGGCTTAGCTCCCTTTTTCCTAACCTAAGCACACCTTGCCAAGGTGATACTCTCATAAACAATTCATCTTTTGCTTGATAATTCACATCTCTTTAGTGTTAATACACATAACTCTTATGTCCATCTCACTTTATTCTATACCTTCAATGTTGATCCATCTAACTCGTTTTTCTTTCTTGAATCACTTAACTCCTATTATAGATTTAGTTCACTTATCAACAGTATCTTATATCAATTCTGACCTTCAACCATTTTTAGAACTCATTCGTCACAATATAAAGGCAGACGACTCTTTCTATCGTATAACACCTTATATGATATTCTAATGATATCATTGTGATAATGATTGTTCTGCTTAAAGTTAGTTAAAACTATACATTGTCCTCATATTCCTATGAACTACAAAGTATAAGCTTTAAGCATATCTCTAACAGTCGAGACTGTTGGCAACTCATACATGCAGTCAATTGGTTATATATCCTTAATTGTTAAATGTTATTTCAACGTATTCCTACTAGGATTTATAGCTTAGATTGTTATTTATGCTTTCTCTAACAATCTCTTTGCTCAATCATCATTATTAGTACACATACTTCTTATTTCAATCAGAAAGTATCATTTTCCAATTTAAACTCAAAATATGGATTCATTTTCAATTCCTCAATAAGATTCTAATTTTTAATCCTCAATTTGGGCTTTGATAATCTTTTTATGTGAAACTGATCTCAAATTCAACAGCTAATAGTACTTTGATTTGCCTAAAATTTAACTCAACATTCTATGTTCTTCATTGCTTTAGATTTGGTAACCTCAATATCTAAATTTGTGCTACACCGCTATTGAATTTTCTGTTCAATGCATCAAATTACAATACTAGCTTTACTAGGAAATACTCATGTGTACAATCATAATTTTTCAAGTAACTCTATCCACTGTCTTAGTCTCGTATTCAATTCTTTCAAACTCATAATTACCTCAAACTTAAATGATCTGTATACTTATATATATATATATATATATATATATATTCAGATTGTTTCTGTACATATAATGTCTCCAAGTTTTTAAAGTAGTTACTATTTCGGCAAGTTCTATATCATGTGTCAAATAATCAACTCATGAGACTTTAATTTGCTTAATTCATATGAAATCACTGTATTATGTTGCATTGGATTTCATCCTAATCTCTAGTGTGAAACATTAGTGTATACTACAAAATCTCCAAATCTAAACGATATAATTAACATCGGTGTTATAATTCCTCAAAATTCTCTTTATATTCATCAATCATATGATTTACACATTTTTCCTCAAACATTTTTTGTCAAATGACTAAGATCAGTGAAAATTCCCTAACAGTCTATGGTAGTATCCAATAACAACTAATTCTAGAAAACTTCAGACCTCTTATCAACTCCTTAGAGTTTCTCACTTCATCATTACCTCTAATTTCTTTGGGTCTCCTAATATGCCATGTTTAGATACGATTCAACCCAATATAATATTTGATCAAGTTAAGATTCATTTTTATTGAACTTGGCATATAATTGTTTCTACCTTTATGATATATAAGATTTACCTCAAGTGTTCAAAAAAATATTCTCTTTACCTTTTGAATATGCTCAATATATCATCTATGATCATAGTCACTAATTGATCCAAGCAAAATTGGAACACTTATTCTTCAATACCATGATATTGGCGGGGGCGTTGTTAACTCAAACAAATATTGCCAAAACTCAATGTGCACATGATTAGTTCTTGTAATCCCTTAAGTAACTAATTCCTCAATGAGGTAATATTATCTCATATTATTTTCGGTTTCCCAATTGTCTTCTTTTCTGGAATGATTTTTTTCTCAATTCATTCGATTACCTCTTATGTCACATTAACTTATTCTAATTTATGTTCATTCATACTAATTTCTCCACCATTTCAATCTATTTACAATCTTAACTTCCTGTGTTGGTAACACACTTATCAAAATCTAATTTGTATCTCCTATACATATTTACATAGAATATAGTATGGACCTAAGCTTTCCTCGCATTAGCAGTAGTAACTCCTCAAATTCAAGAATTCAATCACATAGTTGAATACTTTACATCAAACAAATTGCAGACACTCTCAGTATTATATTCCACCTCTTCTTCCCGAGTCTCTATTAGAAATGAGACTCTAATATTCACTTTTGATTCATTTCATTTTTTTTTCCTGATTTGTTCCTTCATTGATCATTCTTAAAAATAACTCATCTAGTCTATTTAACCTAATTTAGTGAAATTCTTCTTTAAAAGAAGATTTATTGCTACTATCTTTTATAATGTTCATATAATCTTTTTCAATCAAATTTTTTTCATCAATTCTGATCAGCCATTCTTAGTACCTCAAAAAGAACAATTTTAACTATTCATAATATCTCAATAAGTTCGATTTCTGTGATAACTTATATGATTAGAATATCCGTTATAATAAGGCTCAGTGAACCATCAAGTAGATTCATTTACTTTTATACTTTGGTATATACCATCACGATTATCTCATCTTATCTAGAGATATACGTATGACAATTCACTAATTAATAACTTATGCTAAAGATACTTTAATCTCATTTAATTCTGGATGACACTTTTTCTTTTGCACCTATCCTCGATCTTGAGGACTATGCCATGATCGTGTCCTTCTTCTTTTTCTTTAAATTCATCACTCATTGTAACATCATTAACAATCTCAATCTATCCCCAATTGATCACTATAAGTACTTTCATTGTTACTTTAACTTATGTTAAACTTTGAACTATGAGAATTATAGCTAATGAATATTCAATAAGTCACAGATTGCTTCCTATATCATCTCCACACATATAATACACATGTGCCTGATAGTCTCACTTGTCATGATGATCCCTTTATTAGATATGTAATCACAATAACAAATCAACTTAACCTTAACAACTTTTACATATATTGCTATCATTATCTCACCTTCCAATTACCATATATCGTCATACATACGTATGATCACAATCAATTCGAAATTATAGATGCATAATTATCCTAAATTTTTTATCTTAATTTCACAGACATATTCTTATGCTAAATCATAACTTTTATCACATTTATCAAACAATCATTTCAAGTCTAAGTTTAAGCTCTCAAGGTCATAGAAAATTTTATTTTCTTTCAACTTGGCTTATACACTTTAAATCTTGTCATTCTGATTTATATCACTACCTTACTTAATCAGTCCATGACAATGTATTCACATCTATTTCACATTCGATGATATATCACCACAGTACAATATTGATGTCATATTAATACAATTGCATTGAATCTTTATCTGTCATATCTTACCATATAATATTTCTCATTTCCAGATATCCATAAACTTTCATTTTCTCACATTCTGATAGATGATCATTCTTCTCACTGTTTCTATTAGCTCAAACTTTTAACAAATGCTCATGATTGTGACTCATATAAATGCAACTCAGACTAGGGATCAGTTGTCGTTGCATCCTAAGACATGTCTAAAATGCATGTAACTTTACACATATTTTGAAAAATGACCATGTATGATACTAAATCTGGGCTCTGATACCACATTGTAGCATCTTACTCTCACGAGACATGTACTCGACATCCTGACTGATATCCGAGTATGTATCCTACAATGGTGACATGTTAGAATAGTGAACAATCAAACTCATTACAATTTTTTCATAAAATAACACAAGTATATACGAAAATTTAATAATCAATTTTAGGTTGTTTTATTCATAAACATTTTCAGTCACAAGAGTTATAATCATTATACAACTCATCAGAATTTTATTAGTCACTTGGGCCCATTTCAGATACAAAATATTTTAGTCGTAATTCCATTACATTACAAAATCATTCATATACACATTTTATAGTATTTATGAATAGACATTTTGATAAAAATAATGAAATATATATGTAGGTTCGAACTGATCTTGACTTCTATCTCTTACTCGAATGCAATGGATAGACTCCAATTTGTCTAACTGGATATCTTCTCTAAGCCTGAAAAATATTACAATTTTCAGGTGAGTTTTGTGAACTCAATGAGTGGACCATTGTAACGCCCCCTTACCATAGGGTACATATCGGGACGCCTAGAGGTCATTCTGGTATATAAGCTAGGATAAGGGCGAGCTACGTTCAATCACTACAATCACTTCACATTGCATCATATCATTATTCACTTCTGAAGCATCAATAGAAAATTAGAATATTTTAAAAACTAACTTTTCCCTTATTTCATTGCACAAAACCAAAAGTCTACATTGTGTCTTTCAACCTTTACTACATGTACATCATCAAAACCTAGTAAAAAAGTACTATACAAAAGAGGAAAATATATAAAATCTAATCTGTCCAAAAATCCCAGATGACCGACCTTTGACCTATGACTTCTCTTGCTAAATCACAATCTACACGGCTGGTAGAGCCTCTCAGTAGCTAGAGTCATCTCTCGGTCCTGAAAAGACAATCTTGCAAATTTGGTGAGTTTTGCAAACTCAATGAAGTAACCATCATCGATGGTTCACTCAATTCATGCAACACATCATTTCACATAACATATAATCACATTTTCGCATAACTGATCATGTATCACATCTTCACTTAAGCATAGGCAATTTTGCATTTCAATAAATCAAACATACTTAACAAAAATTCATATGAAATGTTCATCAGACTCTTTTCTAATTGTTACGTTATTGTGACTGAGTGCCTAAACTGTCCCATATCTATTTTAGACTCCAGGCTCATCGATAACTGTCCCTTATCCGATGAGGATACAATGCTCATTTTACATAGTGAGCCTTAGGCTCTTAATCACTTTCTGATATGGAGGCTTTTCTCACACTTTAAGCTTTAAGCTCTGATTGGTGGCCACTCTGGTCATAACTGCCATTATCTGATTATGCATTCATGTATGGAGTGCATCTATCACAATCAATCAAATTATGAAGCACATAGTTCTTTATATTCACATACAAGTGGCATTTCAATATCTAAACCAATATCATATTCATCAGAGCTTCATTGTCCAAAATCAACAATCAAACCACATTCATTCAATCATTTCAAAACAAAATTTAAGGAAACAAGTAACTAGGTGAGACCGTCTAGGTTACTCACAAGTTGCTTCCGAAGCTAATGCCTGGAAGTTACAGCAACAACTGGAGATTGACGTTCCAGTTGCTCGTCTATATCAAATAACATACACACATATCACAATTTGCACAATTATAAGTGTTTAATAATGCATATGTATAAAATGGAATATGTACAATGCATGTTCATGACAATCCTGAGTATCTTTCCATCAATTTCATCACAAAATCATTCTCATATCAAAACACATCTAAGTATAATTTATACTTAGGTTTATGCCTCATTAAAACCATTGAAATCATAATTCATTTCTCATTGTCTTACTTTCAGATTTTTGTTAGACACAGTTTCGGATTTACTGTTCAAGTTCAATCAGAAGGTAAAAATGATGTAATTTGTTCATATTATCTTCTAAAAAAGTGTTACTATATGTCTTATGTTTCTATTGACACCAGAATCACTTAATTTGGTTAAGTAATTTGGAAGATATGCCTCAAACATTTTTGGACTACTCTTATCCAAAATAGTATACTATACACAACTTCCTTCTAGAAATTAGACATCTTAAATACTAAATCACAATTTGACTTCTTCAGAAAATTTTTAAGCTTATAGCTATATTTTACTCAAAATTAAAAATCATCTCATTTGTAATCCTATAGATCCAGATATATTCAAAATACTGAAGTGTGTTCAACATGATATTCTTATTTCCACTGTTCCAATAGATTCCACATTTTCATTTGATCAATCTTTCCCAATTAGATTCATAATGTTACCAATATTTTGGAGAAATATAATAATGTGTTAGGAATCTATTGGTTTAAGAATCAAGTCATTTGGAGGTCTAGAGAAGAAGTTATGGCCAAAAAAAGCAAGACTGTTCAGTAAAAAGGAAAATCTCAAAAGCATGATCTGCTTAAGCACGATGGTGCAAATTGCCATTTTTCACCAAAGTCACCATCGTGCTTATGCACAATGGTGCATTCTCACTATACCAGAATGACGGTGCATATTGCCTTAAATCCCAAAAGTCACCACCGTGCATTTCTTCTTCTTCTTCTTCTTCTTCACTGAATCTCTTCTTCAACCCTCCATAACCTTTGCTCCAGAACTCCAAAAATTGCAAACTTTATATCAATGGAAAGCTAGAAGAAAGATATACAACTTTCATGAAGAAAATTTTGTCAAAATATACCTAAATCAATACATTAAATTCGTGGAAGTTCTTTAACTGTTCATTCTCAGTAAACTTCTCAGGAGACTTCTATTAAAAAAATCCAACACTTCAATTATTATTTTTATTCTTTTTACTCCATTTCATTCAACTCATTTACCAAAATTTCACACTACCCCTAAATATGAAAATTTATTAAAAAATCATCGAAAGCCAAAAATCAGTTGTTTATCCTATTCATGTTTTGCCACCATTCTCTGCATTTTCAACTATTGTCCATATTCTCTATTTTTGTCCCATCCTCCATTTATACACTCATTCCCATCTCAAACCATCATTTTACAACTAATCTTCATCTCAAAAATCATTTTCTTGATCATCTCTAAAGCACTCACCTACACACGTGTACACATACATATATATACATGCAGAGTGATAAGTAACAGAGCATGTATCAACAAATCACCTTTTTATACTATAATTTTCTACACTAATCCCATACACCATTTTATTGCTCTTTCTAACTCCAAAAATCATTTCTACATCACCTGATCACTAATTAACCATCAAATACTAAATAAAACTATGTCCATATTTTCCCATCCTATTTACACAGTGTTCATGAATATACACGTAAATGCCATGTTTATGCAATTGACAGTAAAGTCATCAAATTTATCTCATAAATCCAGAAATCTAAAGGATTTACTCAATACTTGTTAAAAATTCCAAGATCTTCAATTATCCCAAAGCCTTAATCTCCATGTAAATTTACTTATTCCACTATATAATATGACCAACTTCCGTTCTTTCTTACGATAGAACAGACAAATAACAATATGGAAGTGGTGGGGGATGAGGAAAAACAAAGAAAACTCTTGGAAAGTATTTGATGAAAAACTTTGTGTATTGGAAGGAAATTTGAAGAAGGTGACTACGAAATAACACTTAAACATATAACTAAGTCCTTTTTAACTCTCTGAGATCATAACTCACTATAAGAGAAAATTATAAAGGCAACTTACTAAGTCAGTGACACTTGTCATTTTCCTAATGTCTAAACTCTAGCCAAGTTCCTTTTGAACTAATTTCTTCAACTCTCATCTTTACAATCCAATTATCTGCCATATTCTTTTGATTTCTTTTTCCTATTTTCCAAAAATTTTCGATAATTGTTCCTAAATTTACCAAAATTCAAAAATACAACAATTCTACCAATCAATAAATTTTCCAACATAAATAAATTAAAAAATTCTCAAAAATAACACAACTCAAACCAACTATACCTGGAATTATCCATGAATGCATGCACAATTATTTTCATGTGCAAAATTTCACTATTCACATGTATGTGCATGCCATATTATGCATGAGCATGAAAAATGCATTTCTAATCTCTCATTAATCACTCATATTTACTATTTTAGCCTCACCGCAGGTAATGGGATGTTACAACCATCCTTGATGGCTCACTCAATCACTTCACACATTAATCCATATAATCACATAATTCACATCACTTCATCAATTTGCTATGATGAGTCATATACATTTCATATTCACTTAAACATACATCACATTCAGAAATTAACCAAACTATTTAAGTCATACATATCAGATGCATATGTAGTGCTTATGAGACTCGCTTTCAATTATTATTGATGTGATCGAGTGATTATAACTATCCTATATTTATTGTGGATACCAGGCTCATTAATAACTATCCCGTATCTGTTGGGGATATCGGGCTCATTATACATAGTGAGTCTTTAGCTCTTAATAAGATTCTTAACTTTTAGTTCTTTTCACTTTCTAAGCTTTAAGCTCTTTTTTGGTGGCTACTCCAGTCACAACAACCTTTATGTTGTCATGAATTCATGTAATGAAATGCATCCATCACATATGATCAATTAGTCACTTTATTTCACTTTACACATGTCATCAGACCTTGGTCCGACATTCAACATTTAACTTGAGAATCACTTAGTTCATTCACATTCATATTTACATTTTTCTTCGAAACTTTGTCCGGCATTCTTAAATTAAGTTAAGTATCACATATTTCATCAAATTCACATACAAGGAGCACTTCTAATGATTTCAACATGCATCAAAAGCCTCAAACATTCAATTTCTGGAGTCAGTACAATCACATTCACATTACATATCAATAATCATTCGTTGCAGAAATTTAAAACAAAACAACAATTAAATGAGACCACCTAGGTCGACTCACAACACGTCCCAAATTAGCATTAGCTTCCATAAACTGGAAACGTCTGTATGTGGATGTTTATTCTGCACATTAACATTATGCAATATTGCACACACATTAATAGTTGTAGAATCTTATGAATACTCAATCACATACATATGTATATGTGTTGTGGATAATGCATGCTCAATGACAATCTCGAGTCTATTATCGAAATTCATATCTTAATCTCATTCTCTTTTCATAATTCATATATGTCTAATTGAACTTAGATTTACACTTCATTTGTACATAGTCATTCTAAGTTCATCATTCAATCCTTATCCTATTTATATGTCTAACTTATTTTGGGCTTACCCCTCAAGAACACTTGGTCATTCTAATATCATAACTCAGTTTCTCGTCATTCCTTTTCTAGCATTATATGCTCTCCTAATTCTAATTCACATTATACATATTACTCAACTCCTTCGAATGACAACTCCTATCATATGGACATCTTCATTCATATTATACTTACGCCTTTGGTACTTTGATATTATCAATTTATTCACTAAGTTATAACCTCAATTATCACTTCATACATATCACACATTAGTCACTTGATCCAAGCATCATTATATATTCAATTCAAGCTCCATTTAAGCCTATTAAGACGAATTGATCAATGAATGTCCGTTAGGTGGACATCTATGTCCGCTGAGCAGACTTTCACGGGTCACTTATAGAAATTTGAATTTTTGACCCCTATAGATATCGAAATCTCTTCTTGGGTTCTTCATAGAAGTTTTAGAAATCGAAGTCCTCTTTCTAAGTATACTTAAATGACCTCAATCCGAGTTCTACAAAAAAACTTATGCATCTTTCCCCAAACCTATCCAAATCTATCCTTATTTTCCAAATTTATAACTCTTTACTTACTACATTCACTAACTTATGCTTGGCCTATCATTTTTAATTTAAATTTCTCATCATTTCCCCATCATTATCAACTCCACTTCATCTCAATATAATGTATAAACAATTTATAGTCTATCATTGATCATGAAGACTAAAAACATAACAATTACATATATATATTGATCATCATCTTTTTGCACATATTCAACTTCATTTCCACTTCCATTTCTCTTCTATCTATCACCTTAATTCATCTCGTTTCAAGAACGTAACTTAACATCTTGGTTAACATAACATTCATCTTCATTATACCTTTAATTCAAAACTCATAACATCTATATAACAACTCATCAATCATGGTTTTCATACCCTCAAAATGGAACACAAACACATGTATTCATCCATTAATTTACTACACCCAGTACTCAACTTCAAGTCAAAATTTGCTTCATTCAACAAATCAAGAAGAGAAATGCTTATACTTACTTGTTTAGCTTCAATGTCTTCAAATCACACTTAACCCTAGCTTCTTCAACAAACACAATAATCATCATCATTTAAGGTAGAAGGGTTCGGTCTTTTAGTAGCAAGATGGAGAAGACAATAAATCTTAAAGAAACAAAGTGAAAGAGTTAGACAAAAATCAACACGATTAAGGTGAGAGTGAGATATCTGTGAGTGAAGAAGAGAGCAAAGGAGGAAGATGAAGAAGAGGGGCATGTATCATTTTTGACAATTGAAATACCATTAGATGGACTTTAATTTGGGTGAATAAAATTGTGAGTGGTGAGTGGCAAGTGTTATGGCATTTGTCCTTTTGTTGTGGTCTTCAATTGGCTCTTTTAAAAAGCTGGTCCATTTGTCTCCAATGTTTAACCCAAATTTCTCCAATTTTTCAATGATACTTGTCATTAAATCCCAAAGTCATTTATAAAAATTTACATTGCCGTTTGACTCTTATTTGTAATACTATTCATCAATTGTTCTGCCATATAGCATTTTTCCTAGTCCAAAAATACCTTTAAATTTCATAAAATTCCTAAATTTTCACTAAAAATTCTAAGTCAACAAATATACTCTCCAAATCAATTCTTAACACACATACAATTCACAATTTGAAATATAATCTCATTTATAAATCAATTATACCAAAAAATATCAATTGATGCATGTATAATCATGTTAATGTGCGCAATAATCAAATTTCACGGGTGTGTATGATAACATTATACGTGAGCATGAAATGAATTTTTCTAATCTCTCATTTCTATTTTCTCAATTATAAAAATCTAGAGTTCTAGCCCTTAGTACAGGAACGGGATGTTACACAAAATATCCCTAACCTTTGAATTTTTGCCAAAATTTTGTAACCTTCACCTTGTAATTGAAACCCTTGTGTTCCCACCTTATCCTTGCATATTTGGAGGGATAGTTAGGTTCAAGATTAAGGAGGTTTTGAGTTGAACAATTAAGAGATTTATTGATCTATCATAATATATGTTAGAATAACATTCATGGTGATTGAATTTAGATGAATTGCATGTAAAGTTAACGTTAAAGTTAGGCTGGAATTTGATGAATGAATGTATGGTTTCTGTTTTGTTTTTTACGCTTGGAAATAGTGGATTATATTGATGGTTTAGGTTGAGATTTGAAATGTAAAGGATGATGTAAATATGCAAAAAATGGGTATATTGGGAGTGTTCCATAAATTGATAAGTTAGGGTTATATATATGAAGGTGAATGATAGTTCTGTTTTGATTATAATGCATAAAAGACTATGATTTAAGAGTTATCATTTGAATGATTTTGAGTTAGAATCATTGATGAAATTGATGAGGAAATGAAGTATAATTTAGATATAATTAAGGTATGATCAATGGATTAGTATGATGGTGTTAAATTTTGGAAAAAGATTGAAGGAAAGGGCTGGTAAACCATCTGTTTACCCATTCCACGAGCATGGAAGCAGTATAAGCTCCTTCCCACGACCGTGGGAAATGCCCTAGAGAACAAAATTTTCTGTTTGGTCTTTCCAAGATCGTGGAAAGGTACGCACAATTGTAGGAAGTGCTTGGCAAGTGAAAAACTTTGTTTTATGTGATTATTGAACTAGCTAAGGATAAGTTACTTTACTTTAGTGTAATTAGATTTGATTAAGGTTTGAAATGAAGCTAAAAGGTTGTTTGATTGATTGATTAATGGTTTGATAAGTTTAAGTTGAATTGATGTTAGAATTAAGGAATGGATTGTTTGATATCAATATATATGAATTTGGGAAGTATAAGTTGTTAAAGAAATGAAGGTTTTTTTTATGAATGCAAGTATGAATCAAAAGATACGAACAATGTAAATTAGGTATGATTGAAGGAGAATTTGGAAGCTATGTGAGTATGGAATGTTAGGAAGGGATGGATAAATGTATGATTGAATAAATTTAGAGAAATCAAGATTTCTTAAGGCATTGATCAAATCACTAATAAGATATGATGAATGAATGAGCAATATTGGTGAATAAGGTTACACACGCAGGATAGCCAATTGAGCATTCATTGAACAGATCGTATATACATGTGTATGATTGGGTATTCATTTGATTAATCAATTTAATAATGTATGTATATATGTGTTTTGCATGATGTAGAAGCCCAAATTGACCAGCCACATCCAAACATTGACGAATCATCAAGGCAATAGCTATTCTAAAGCATACTGTGAGTCAACCTAGATGTTCTCTCACCATAATTTAGTTGCTTTGTTTAAAATTTAGTTATTGAATTGCTACTCATATTATTGTGATAACTTTGGACCATCAATCATCCGAGGAGATTGATATTCGAGAATGTATTAGAAGTGTTTTGTAAATGTATGTAAATATGATAATATGCATTTCCAACGAAATGTTGAATGCTAGACTTAGACCTGAAGAATGTGTTATATGGTTTGATTATATGGAATATGAAATAATGAATGCATTATATGTGAATTGTTGCATCTCATTACATTAAAATGCATAAACAAATAAAGGAGTTATGACTGGAGTGACCCAATTAAAAAAGAGGTTAAATCTCATAAATGTGCACAAAAAGTCGTAGGCTTAGTTATCAATGAGCCCAGTATCCATAATAGGTATGGGACAGTATATAAAATGGGTCTAGTATTCGCAATGGATACGGGATAGTTAAATAGTTGCTCGGTCACAACAAAGTAAAAATTAAGTGAGTCATATATGCATTTGCATATGTATCCTTATTTATAGAAATGATTGAATGGTTATACCATATTGAATAATTGAATTAACATGCCCATTGAATTGAGATCAAATATTGAATGGTTGAAAATCATCAAAGTATGTGATGTGATGTGAATTATTCATTTATATGTCATATTTGGTAAACTGGACTATATATGTGTTATTGAGTGCTGATATGAGTGAGCATATCGATGATGGTTCACTCACTGAGTTCATAAACTCATCAAAATTACAATGTTGTTTTTCAGGCTCAAAGGAGTTCTAACTCCTAAGCAGATCAAGTAGAAATCTAGTACTTATGTTTTAGAGCACGAATGGGTCAAAGGTCGGTCTAATGACATTAAAGAGTCTAGATAGAATATTTTGGTTTAACATCCTACTTTATGTCGAAAATCTTGTAAAGAGAAGCAAACTTTTAGATGTTGTTGGGAATGTTTATATATGGATTATATATTGTAATGCCACAATATTTTTCATGTTTATGAGTAAAATAGGAAGTTTCGATCTTCTTAAATACTTGTGTTATGTATGATGCCTTAATAAGTGAATGCGATTGCTCTAACATTCCATTCCTATAGGGTATATTCTCGGATAATCTATAGATGTTCGGGTATATGCATATGATAGTTGTGTGGTATAGAGTTTCTTTGGTTGGATTAATGCCCTCATTCCTTTTTAATAGCAATTAAATCTAAAATTTTCAATTTCTCCATAAAGGATGTTGGTGATTAAATCAATCATAACTTTCTAAGCAATATTGTAAGAGTTGATCCTTGATATCTTTATATCTAGTGGGAACATGTTGTAGCATAAAGATGTTATGGTCTTTAGTGTGCGCATGAAAATCTTGTTTGTAATGAATTTCTCTTGGCAAGATTTGTAACTTTTATGTCTGACAATAGACATATGTCCCAATAAATATGTCGGGACTAGGAAGGTTTCTTCCTAATAGTTTTGTCTAAATGATATATATTAGGACAAACATTATCTTAATCCTTCACTTTATGATAAGGTCTATCTTGAAGAATTTGCCACAAAATATAGCCATTCATCTGTAGGAAGAATATGTGGTTTCATAATACTTATACAAGAGATTGTATCCATGTAATTAATAGTTAGAATTAGTCTTTGATACTTTTCTAAAAGCAATTGGAGTTTGACGCATGGTTACGTTACTATAACTTCTCAGGCCCCACTTTTAAACAAGACTTCTTCATCATATACATTGGTTCATAATCTTCTTCATTAAGAGAAGAGGCTTCATCGTTAGTAGATTCACAATCAAGAAGTGTAAATAGGGTCTCTTCATCTTTATTGGATTGTTCCTTAAAAAGAGACTCAATATCTTCATCGTTTATTATGGATATCATAGCCTCAATGAACTACAAGATGTTCATGTACTTTTTGGTCTTTTTAAGGCATCTTTTTACATAATAACTTAATTTTTAGTAAAGGTAACACATGTCTAACTTTCTAGTTACACAATCTCGTCGTTTGGAAAATATTATCTTCTTTTTTCTCTTTCTCTTGAAAGGGGGAATTCAAAATGAATTTCTTCTAAAGCGTTTATCATTCTTTGTATTGCATCCACATTTCTCCTTGTCTTTTCATTTGATGTTTAAGTAAGGTCTTTTGCAAACTTGTTTGAGTTGAGATTTACCTTTTAGCATAGTTTTAAAGAACTTATGTTTTTTACACAATTTGTCAAGTGTCATAAAAAATAGTTGTTATATTTCTCTAAGAGATATTTTAAACATGACTTTGTGAAGAGAATTGATTGTTGTTTGTAATTCTGGCTATAACTTATCAAGAAGGGAAGCAATGACTGTTACCAAAGATTGGCATCATTGAATCTGTTAAGCATATAATATGTTTTAGAAATTCTTTGAACATGCTTATGCAAATCTTTCCTGTTTATAAAGTAGCTCTTCATTTCAAAGTACTCTTGTTTGTTTTGTCAATCAATGAGCTTAAAAGCTCTAACGAATTCTTTAAGAATAATTCCTAACAAGAATTGATTTATGACAATTGTAATACTTGTATGCATCTATATTCACTAAGGCTTTAAAACCATTTTGTTATAGTTCTCCTCATTTTCGAGGAAAATTTTGTCAAAATTTCTTTGGGAGAAATATCTAGCCTTGTCATTTAAAGATCTACCAGGAACTGAATTTATGTAGTCAATATCTTAATTTTGTTGGTGGGACATCGTAAAAAGTGAACCATAGTCTTGAAGTAGGTTTCTAGATATGAGTTACTTATGGTCTTAATGGTTTAGTCATTGACTCAGCTTCTTCGACTTCTAGTCAACTTCTGTGTGTGGTTTAGAAGAGTATGGAATAACCATCATTATTTTGAGACATCTGAGTGAGATACATAATCTGTTCAGAGCTTTTTGAACATCCTATAGAAGATGAAAAACCTTGACTTCTACTATGACCTTAAAGCTATTTGAAACTGGTTAAAAGATAACTATGAATTCTTAGTTAGTCATGGGTTCTTTTGTTTTGTCCAAGGAAGATCTTTCTTATGGTGGAGAAGGTAGTGGAGTTTTTATTTGTAAAGGTTTAAAGGTTGACAAAATTTCTTTTGTAAGCATGTTTGGCTTGGAAGTTTTGAATGGTTTTGCAAGGGTTTGTCCGAATAATGGATAAGAAATTTTGAAGAATTTTCTATAGTTAGTAGCTTCAGGATAGGATGAAGTGCTATAAGTAGGTCTTGTGGCTGGAAATGTTGAGGGGTGTGGTTCATATATAGCTCTAGATTATTCTTCAGCCATATCTTACTTAATTCTTTTGAGATTTTGTTAAATTTTTTATAGTTCTCTTTCTTTCTTAGAAAATTCTAGTCCATAATAATACAAGTCAATATATCTTATACAATTAAAATAAACTTAGGCAACTTGATTGAGTAGTCATTAATGTAATTTTCGCACTTGAAGAGTTATAAAATCAAACTTTAAATTCAGTCCTTGTGCCTATTAGGATAGACCATTAAGCTTTGAATCAATTTTACGAAGGAAATTAGTTTATGCTACAATATTTCAAGTCTGCAACTTTAGTACTTCTTTTACTAGAGAAATAGTTACATGATTACCGTGTGGGCTGATACTTGTTGATCTTGAGTGTGACCTTGATAGCCTACTGGTTTTATTAATACGAGCTTCTAAAAATGGAAAATATTCCTTATTTGATCTCATCATCATAGAAGGTAATGATTTGGGGATCTTCGTATGGATTAGAGAGATTATTGGCTTAGGGCTTCTTGGTTGGATCTAGTGTTCTTTTCCAACTGCTGTCAATACTTTAGATAGATCCTTTAATGTAGGCTTAGGATTCCTAAGACCAATCTAATATCTCGAGCCATCATCTTCATTATGCTTAAGTTGGATCTTCTTTTACAGTTGGTATTTAGATCTTGACCTTTTATTAAACTTTTCTTTTCATTGTAGGATATAATCTACTTCGTCACTATCTATCCAACATTCACAGTTTGAGTCACACATAGATGGATTTTAGCAATTGGGTATTGAATCAAAGGATCTATATAACATAACCTTATACATTCCTAATGCTTAGTAACAGTGGACAGTTATGTCATTTAGGCTAAAAGTTTCCCCATCATTTTTTCAAAGAGCCTTAAAGGATCTATGATGACATCCTATTGAGTTCTTTGATTTACATTGAAGAAATCCTTCTTTATTCTCAAACTCAACAAAAGCATCAAGCCCTATTAAAAAATTTCTTTGATTATACAAAAAAGTATATATCCAAACATAACATCCCACTAACATAGAGTATATACCGAAACATCCAAAGGACATTCAAGTACATAACTTATGATAATGATATGTTAGAGCAATCGCATATCCAACTTACTCACGGCATCATCTAATATAATTAAAAGTCATCAAATTAAAAGCATTCTTTACAATTATTGTCAGAAACTCACTCTGTATTCATTGAAAAAATATTTACAATCCTTATACAAGTTCTAGACAAAAAAAAACTATAAAATATAAGTTACAACTCTTCTGATATCAACTGACAGACTTTTAAGCTATATCTTAATCCAAAAGTTTCCTTTAGTCAAGTCTAAGAAACTAAATCTCCTATCCCGGACCTGAAAACCTACGTTGCTTTTTTTAATGAGTTTTACGAACTCAATGAGTGAACCATCATTGATGATTTGACCCAAGTCAAATACATAATATCACATTTTTCATATATCAGAACATGTATAATCCAAATACTTACATTATCATGGCACATCATGTTCTCATTACAAATTCAGAACATATATACACAACTATAGATGCATATGAGACTCCAGATTCATTATTATTGTGGTGATCGTGTGCCTTTAAGATAGAGATGTAGATACTGGCCCATTTGGCTTAGTCAAAAACAGAAATTATGGAGCAAAGCTCTACGTGTAGAATACTAAGCTTATAACTCTTTCAGACTAGCTACTCTAATCACAACACCTTTATCTGAGCATAAATTTTATGAAATGCATTATATATAGAATGTACCATGTATAGCAGTCATTCATGATGCACAATCAAAATCTCATAGTCATCAAACCTAAATCTGGCATTCAAATTTCGTTGAGTATAAAGAATTCAAAATTCAGACGCAAATAGAAAACTTCCAATACATACCTAAATCTCAATCTCCTTAGACCATTAAAGTCCGAAATTCATAAACAAATCACAAACAGT
This sequence comes from Erythroxylum pedicellare, assembly GCA_027563575.1. NCBI lineage: Eukaryota > Viridiplantae > Streptophyta > Magnoliopsida > Malpighiales > Erythroxylaceae > Erythroxylum > Erythroxylum pedicellare. Next base: position 24,734 of record JAOQMP010013349.1, read on the forward strand.
TCAATAATTGGAAGTCAAACAAATCAAATCAATCCTAGGAAAATCATCTAGATTGACATACAATACGCTCCAATATGCTATTTCCTGGATGGTCTGGCAATGTCTGACTGGCTTCCAATGTACTCCTCTAAATCATACAAAACGCATATACTTGTATCACACTTTTGCAAAAATGTATAAGTATTCCTTTATGCACATTTATGTATAGAAAATATGCACAATGCATATTCAATGACAATCCTGGGTATCTTATTGTGATTCTTGTCACCATATCATTCATATATCAAAACACTCATAATTATCATTTATACTTAGGGTTTGGATCACAATAAAACAATGTGAAACTAATTTTGTAACCCAATCGATCATTTTAGATTTTTCTAACAACGTACTTTTGGATCAACATTGCATGATCATTCTGATAAGGTAATTGACACAATTAGGCAACACTTCCTTCTAGAAAATTGTTCTCCGTTGTCTTAAGTTTCTAATGACACCAAGATCATACAATTTGATTTATTATTCCAAAGGTTATACTCAATTTACTTTGAACTATAACTGTATTCTTTAATAATTATACTCTTTATTCAACTTCAAGTCAGATTTTGTAATTTTTAATGATAGAATTAAAATTCCATCTCTTCGGAAAATTTTTATCCATATGGATCCAGTTCAATTTAAATCAATAATCATTCCATTTGGATACCTACTTTTCAAAATATAGTTAAAATACAAAAGTATGTTCAGTGAAATTATCCCAGTTATCATATTATAGTACTCCTCACATTTTCATCTTAAATCCATTAACCCAACTAAATTAAGTCACAGCCGTGCAACACCAATGCATGGCCCTGCATTCTAAGAAAATCAAGTCATAGGCATGCAATCATAATGCACGCCTATGCACACACCAACAAATAAGTCACGGTTGTGCAACCTTAACGTACGACCGTGCACACCCAAATTCCAGAACCAATTTCTGTCTCAATTTTATCACTCAATCTCTCTCAAATGATTCTAGATGGATAATATTATTAGATATGAAGATCAATGTGTTATGAGTCTATTTGATTAAGTCTCATGTCAATTGGATGTCGAGTGAAGAAGTTATAACAAAAAGATCAAAGTATGTTCAAAAAGCCATTTTCCTTTAGAAAGCTTCGGTTCACGATCTTGCAGAGGCACAATCGCAAATTTTTAAACCATCCTACAAAGTCGTGATCATGCTAAAGCATGATTGTGCTTTTTAACTTTTCAGTGATGTCGTGATTGTGCAAAAACATGATCGTGCATCCTGCTTCTTCTTCTTCACCAAACTGCGATTTTCTTTCTCCTTCTTTTTTTTCCATTGTTTTCCAGATTTTCACACTCCAATGTTATTCAACTAACACATAAATCATCTATACTTCTTCCCATTAGGTTCAACTCAACACAAATAAATCAAAAACTAAGATCAAACTTAATCATCAAAAATTCGATTCTCATACATGCAAATTTTAGTTTCTACAATTTTTTTCTCTATCTACTTTCATATGATACATGTTTCCACCTTTCTACACTTTCATTTCATCAAAAACTTATCATTTTATCTTCTCTATAACACGAATTCAACAAATCTCCATTTCATATCAATAAGCTCATTTGAATTCATTTCTGTTAACACTTCACATATTCACGTATGAACAATACCTATATGCATTTTTCTTTAAACCAGAACAGAGCATATACATATATTCCTACGTCATCTTTCGTGAACTTTTTGCATATCAAAACAGAACCTACTTCATTGTGGAAATTTCTTATTTCACAAATCTTTCATCTGATTCATTCATTACCAAAACTACACTTCTTAAACCACTCATAAATAAATTCATGTACAAAGTGAAAACATCAACAACAATTACTTACTTGATTTAGCTATCCTTCCTAGCAGTAAGAGTAATTCAATTACACACAAAGATTCAATATTGGTAAATGAAGAACATGGAAGAGAATTTTGATGTTGAGTGTTTCTTCACATTGAAGACCAAAAGCTACAGTAATCTCTTCCTAACCAAAACATAAGCTACATGTATTATTTGCATGTCTTACACTTGTCACCCAAATAAGTCTGCCACTTATCATACTACAATTGGTCCATTATTCAACAATTTTCCCTAGTGCAAAAATACTCCAAATATTTAGAAATTTCCTAAAAATCTCAAAATTTTACTAAAAATTCCAAATCACAATTAATGCACTCTAATTAAATCTTCAAGACAACAAAATCTACATTCCCATTAAAAATCAATTTTAACCCAGAAAATTTCAATGAATGCATGTACAATCATAATAATGTGCAAAAATCAACATTCCTATGTATATGCATGTCATATTCAGTTTAAACATGATATGCATTTTCTAATTCTCAGTAATTTCTCCTAACACACTATTCTAGCATTAGTATGGGTAATGGGATATTACAATGAAAACTAAATTAGATCGACCTATATATAATTTATGGGAATGAAATTTCATAATGGTTTCTACTAAGCTGGCTACATATAGCTAGTGAACTACTAAACCTTCTTAATATAATTAGCCTATATATAATTTATGGGAATGAAATTTCCTGATGTTTTCTACTAACCTGGCTACATGTAGCCTATGAACTACTAAACCTTCCAGACACAAAACCTTAGTATTAAACAGATCCAACAATTTTTGGGAATTGTCAATTACATATAGGATTTCATCCCTCGTGCGTTAGAATATGTTAGCTAACACTCAAATTTGCTAAATAAAAAGCCACCACCATAGGGCCCTAATAAAACAAAGGTAGTAAAGCAATTAGAGAAGATCATCAACATCCACCTTCATAATAGATTCCTGACAAAGAAAAACATATCTTGAAAAATGATGCTACTGAAGATTTCTAGGGAGCAATATTAATTGAGGAAATAGAAGGAAAGAGGTTTTACTTTGGACATACTAACGGACAATTTAAACCTTAGAAAAGAATTATCGTTTATTATATAAAGAGATTTTAGCAATAAAAAGAGGTATAAAAAAGTTCAATTTCTTCTCAACCTCTTACCTTTTTACGGTAGAAATGGACCATATGTTCTTCCTAAAGGTACTAGATCAGAACAAAAAAATTCTACTAAAGAGACAATTGCTTTGTTGAAAAGATCGATTCTCTCGCTATAAATTCATAGTTAAACACGTCAAAGACTATCAAAACATCTTAGCAAAAGAATTGTTGGATCAGAAAAACAAAGCATGCTATATTTGGAGAAACGGTAGATTTTAAAACTTTTAAGAAATCATTACTTGCAGTGGAAGCAACAAATCCAAATCATCATGCTAATCCATACATGATATGGTATAAGGATAATAAAAAATAAACAAGATCAG
>JAOQMP010013397.1:0-12977 GCA_027563575.1 Erythroxylum pedicellare
TAGTACAGGTTTAGTGGGAATCTGTGACTCCAAGCTAGGATGCCTATATATAGCTCATTCGAGCTTTGCTCTTCTCAGAGAGAGAGGGGTGGAATCAGAGAGAGCATTCTTTGTATTCTTTTGAGGGAAAGTATATAAAGTTGGTCTGTTGGCCGTATCTCTGTGTGTGTCCTTGTTGCCTATATTCTTTATTGCTTCTGCGTTGTTTCTTCGAGTGTGTGTGAGGTAAACACTTCGAAGGTGGGGAAAGGCTGAGTCTTTGCTTTAACGGATCTAAGTGAGACTGCCATGCAAAGGGTGTGAGCGAGCAACTTCGGGTGAAAGTTCGAGTCTCCAAGGTGACCTTTGTAACACCTTCCATAGGATAAAATTTGTATTATGACTTAAGGGAAAACTTTTGGATTCATCTAGGCTGAATTAAACAAAGTTGTCTTCTAGAAAGTTGTAGGTCTTTCTTTTATCTTTCCAATGGTATATAGTATGGAATTTTTAGACCTCTGGACAAAGAGTTATGGTCCTTAGAAAGGGAAATTCTTAGGAGGATAAAGATGTATCGTCTGTGATGACGTCATTACGTCTGTAGGGATGCATCATTTATAAAGATGCATCGTCTGTAAAGATGTATCATCTGTAAAGACATATCATTTGTGATGACATCACATCGTCTGTGATGATGTCATTACGTCTGTAGGGATGCATCATTTGTGAAGATGCATCGTCTGTAAAGATGTATCTTCCGTAAAGACGTATCACATCGTCCGTGATGACTTCATATCATCTATAGAGTTGTATTGTCTGTAAAGACGCTTTGTCTTAAGAGTTGCATCATCTTAAGTTGACTTTGCTATGTCTTAAGTTGACTCCTCTGCGTCTTAAGAGTTGCATCGTCTTAAGTTGACTGTGCTTCGTCTTAAGTTAACTTCGCTTTGTCATAAGAGTTGCATCGTCTTAAGTTGACTCTGCTTCGTCTTAAGAGTTGCATCGTCTTAAGTTGACTTTGCTTCATCTTAAGGTGACTCTGCTTCATCTTAAGAGTTGCATCGTCTTAAGTTAACCTTGCTTCATCTTAAGTTGACTCCGCTTCGTCTTAAGAGCTGCATCATTTTAAGTTGACTTTGCTTTGTCTTAAGTTGACTCCGCTTCATCTGCTTTTTGTTTCGTTTGCTTTTTGCTTCGTTTGCTTTTTGCTTTGTCTACTTTTCGCTTCGTCTGCATTTTGCCTCGTCTACATTCTACTTCGTCTGCTTTCTGCTTCGTCTGCTTTTCGCTTCGTCTACTTTCTGCTTCGTCTACTTTCTAATTCGTCTGTCTTTTGTTTCGTCTGCTTTTTGGCTTTGTCTACTTTTTGCTTCATATGCCTTCTAGTTTCGTCTACTTTTTGCTTCGTCTGCTTTCTACTTATGTGACCTAAGCTTCTTCTTCTGTTCATTATTCATTTGATACTATCGTCTGCTCCATTTTTGACCCTTCAGACGATAGAATTTGTCTTCAAGGTCTTATGAAAGTTGCAGATCTTGAAGTCCTCTTTTGATCCCTCTAAGAATGACCCTGATCTGAAAACCCTAGAGCAAGTTATGCCTTTTGTCCTAAGGTAGGTGCAATATGACTGAGGTCAAAACCTTGTTTGATTCTTTTATCCATAACTTCGTTATCTGACCTCCAAATGAGGTGAATCTTATGTCTAGATAAACTAGAGGCATAGAGCTATCAAATGATCTGAAGGAATAGAATTTTAACCCAGCCTCTAATATGTTCAATATCTGGATAGAAGTTGAGCATAGAATGTTTGCTTCAGTATAAGAAAGATTTGGAAGATAAGGCCCGATACTACGATATTAGAGAAAGAGGATGAAACGAGGATGAGTAATGAGGGTTAAATGAGAATAACCATGAATGGTATCATGCACAAATACACGGTTTATGATAAGGAATGTTGGGCTCTAGAATCGGTGCCCAACAAATATGATATCAAAGCAAAAAGAGGAATCGATGATGGTTAAGGAGACTTCGAGGGAATATGTTCAATGATTATGATTTTGCAAGAGTTGGGTTCCAGAAACGGTGCTTAACATTTATGTTATCTGAGCAAGAGTTGGGTTCTGAAAACAGGATCCAACAGATATGGTATCAAAGCAAGAAGAGGAATCGATGATGGTTAAGGAGACTTCGAGGGAATAAGTTCAGTGATTATGATTTCGCAAGAGTTGGGTTCCAAAAATGGTACCTAACATTTATGTTATCTGAGCAAGAGTTGAGTTTCGAAAATAGAACCCAACACAAATGTCCCCTTCTTTATAAGGATAAAATAGAGAACAAAGAACCCAGGAAGTAAGCGATGACTACAGCCTGGTTAGATGAAAATTTTAAAAACTTCGAAGAAAAAAAGCCAGAAAAAGTCAACAATGTTTGCTTCATAGATGAATTAGGAGACAACGAGGTATATTATTATGACTCTATTATTAAAGTTGATGAATTGAGAAATGCATATCATGAATTGTATAATCAGTACAAAAAATTGATAGTGAAGTATTTCAAAGAAGTTGAGAAGTCCAAAAATAATTAAGCATCTTTGAAGAGTAAGATTAAATCATTAGAATCCGTGAATGAAAATCTGATAACAAAAAATATGTCTCTTGAGGTTGATTATAAGCAAAAGGTTTCTAAAAGGGAAGTTCTAGAAGAAAATTTAGCTAAGTTGGAAAATACTTTGCTTGAGAATGATTATGACAAAGTGAGATAACTAGAAGAAAAGGTCGTCACCCTAAAACTTGAGAAAGAGAAATGTACAGTAAATATCTTATATGTAGAAAAAAAATCTTGCAAAGTTTGTTGATGGAAAGAACAACCTTAATAAACTACTTAGTAGTGGTAAATGCGTTTTTGATAAAACTAGAATAGGTTACAATGAAAATAATAATGTTAGGCTATACAAGAACTTCTTTGTTAAATCCAGTAGTAGCTATAGTCAAAACAACAAATACTTAAGACATGGTAGAAATTATAACAATTCTTATTTATCTGTTTTATGCTTCTTCTGTGGTAGACATAGTCATATTAGTCATTCTTGTAAAATTTGTAAAATGGAGAAATTATCTCAAATGTATATTTGGAGACCAAAAGGTCAAGCTACTAACTGAAAGGACCTAGACAAATAGGGTACCTAAAATGAGATAATAATTTTTACAGATATGTTTCAAAACAAAGACAAGAGAAAATCAATGGATAGTTGATACTGGTTCTTCGAGACCATGATAGGTGAAATATCACATTTCAACTACATTGAAAGAAAAGATGGATGTAATGTTGTCTTTGTCGATAAAAATAAGGTAAAAGATGCTAGAATTGATAAAATTGGTGACTTTGACTCTGCTTCTATTAATAATGTTCTTTATGTTGATAGATTGAAACATAACTTGTTGAGTGTAAGTCAATTATGTGATAAGGGTTATAGAGTTACTTTCTATACATCACATTGTGAAATTATTGATAACCTTAATGGCAATATTGTATTTGTTGGTCCTAGAAATAAGAACATATACTGTGCTAAACTTGAAGATATGTCTTCACAAAATGTCAAATGTTTTGCTTCTATAGAAAATGATTTTTTTATTTGGCACAGAAGATTTGGACATGGTAACATAAGCATTCTATCAAAATTGTCCAAAAATGAGTTAGTAAGAGGACTACCAACTTTGAAGTTTGAAAGCCATTAGGTTTGTGAGGCTTCTTTAAAAGGTAAACAAGTTAGAAGTAGCTTTCCTCCTTAAAAAATTGTGTCTACTAACCAAGTGCTTAAACTTGCGAATATGGATTTATTTGGTCCCACTAGGACTCAAAGTTTTAGTGGTAAACATTACGGTTTTGTTTTCATAGATGATTATTTCAAATTTACATAGGTTTACTTCCTATCAAATAAGGATAATGCTTTTGAAGTTTTTTAGAAGTTTTGTACAAAAATTCAGATCGAAAAATGATACTGCATTACTTCAATTCGGAGTGATCATAAAAGAGAATTTGATAACAAAAAGTTTAAAGATTTCTGTGATAATAATGGTATGACTCACAATTTTCATGCCCAAAAACTCCTTAGCAAAATGGAGTGGTTGAAAGAAAGAATAAGACTCTCGTTGATATGGCCAGAACAATGCTCTGTGAAAGTAGTCTACCTCATGGTTACTAGGCAGAAGTCATGTCAACTGCTTGTTACATTTTTAACGGTTATAAAGCCCATTTTGAAAAATACTCCTTATGGGTTGTGGAAAGGAAGAAATCGAATGTCGCTTACTTTCGAGCATTTGATTACAAGTGCTTCGTTCCAAATAATAGTAAAGACAATCTTGGGAAGTTCGATGCGAGATCAAATGAAGCCATCTTTCTGGGCTATAGTACTGCCAACAAAAGATTTAGAGTTTATAACAAAAGAATAAAGAAGATAGAAGAATCAATACATGTAGTATTTGATGAAGCACTATCCTTGACAACAGCAGCTGATTCAAATGATGAAGAGCATCCTTTGGCTCCTAAAAATACATTGCAGACTCAAATAACACCTATAGTATCTTCAAAATTACAAGATTAAGAAGGTCCTTCTGAAGATAGGATTGAGAAGGCTCCTTCCTCTCTATAAGAACCTATACAATGAAGAACACTAAAATAATGGAGAGGTCTTGATACACATCAGTACATTATAAGAGACCGCTCTAAAAGTCTAAAAACTAGATCATCCTTTAAGAACAACTTTGTTGCCCTTATCTCATAATTAGAACCAAAGACCGTTGAAGAGGCTTTCATTGATGAAAATTAGGTTTTAGTTATGAAAGACGAACTGAATTAGTTTGACAAAAACAAAATTTGGAATCTAGTACCTCGTCTACAAAATAAGTAAGTCATTGGAACTCGTTGGGTTTTTTAAAACAAACTTGACAAAAATGATAAGATGGTAAGAAACAAAGCTAGACTTGTAGCTCAAAGTTATAATCAACATGATGGTATTGATTTTGATGAAACTTATGCATCTATTGCAAGACTGGAATCGATTAGAATTTTACTTGCCTTCATCTGTTATAGAAACTTCAAATTGTTCCAAATGGATGTCAAAAATGTCTTTTTAAATGGATATATTAACAAAGAAGTGTTTATTAAGCAATGTACAAGCTTTGAAGATGAAAACCATTATGACTACGTGATGAAGTTGACTAAAGTCCTGTATAGTCTAAAGTAGGCCCTTCAAGCATAGTATGAGAGATTAAGTAATTTTCTGCTTGAGAATAACTTCGAAAGAGGAAAGGTAGATAAAACCTTATTTAGTAAGAAAAAGGAGAATGATTTACTCACAGTGCAAATATATGTTAATGACATAATTAGTTAGTGCTACCAATCAATCTTTCTATGAAAAATTCTTAGCATTAATGCAGGGGGAGTTTGAAATGAGCATGATGGGATAATTATCTTTCTTCCTCGAATTACAAATTAGAAAAAAAAGAAAAAGGGATCTTCATTAGCCAAGATAAATACACAAAGGAACTCACTAAGAAGTACCACTTCGAAAATGTCAAACCTATAGGTACTCCTATGTACATATTCGTGAACCACAAGGGCACAGTTGTCGAAGTGAGTAATAAATCGGTAAGAACTGAGTCGTGTCCATAGGGATTATAAGAAAGTTTAAATCTACAATAGCTAACAGTGTTTGGAATCGGGTTGGGTGAAATTTTGGGAAATTAAAAGCAATGTAAAGAATTATTAACAACTTAAATGAATTTTTAAGCAATTAATCAATTCAATGCAAACAAAAATAACTATGAATGTGACATATCTATACAATAAATAATTAAAAAGAGAGTGTAACAATTGACTAATTAAAATTATTAACTTCAATAGGGAATGACTTTCTCTTAGGGAATGATATTTTTGCCAACCTTAAAAATGATTTAGCTATCCTCCATAAATGAAAAATCCTAAACTTGTATGTGAATTTTAAGAGTAATTAATCCGCTTCTCCTAATGGTGAATTAATCTATTCTCTCTAGACATCATTTAGTAATCCCTTACTTAACTTCTTCCTAGAGTTCCTTAAGTTTCAAACCCAAACCTTCTATTTTCATCTCCTAAGTTTCTTGAATCTCCCAACTTATAAGAAAATCCTAGCTGAAATTCCTTCAATCTTCTAGCTAAACACTCTTTTTCCAAAGGTGAATTTATATCAAGCAAACTTCCAATGATCCAAAGGAATAACAAATAAACCCAAGGAAAATCAATAAGTATATGAATATTCAGTAATGGATTCCAAAAATGTTTAATGTTAAAGCATCACCAAAACATCAAATCGTTCAGAGAAATTAAGGTTCTAGTGACAAATCATCATGCTAAGCAACCCAAAAACATAAACCCTAGACTAACTCATGAAGGAGTTAGATATAAATGAAGAACACAGATCTAAACTGCTACAAAATTTCTGCAATAAAGTTATGATTTAGAGGTGGAATCCTCAAAGCTTGGTGTAGGTTCCCATCTGAACAGTGTGCTTTCCCTTATCCTTTGCATGGCTACGTTGTTCTTCAGTGAAGGTTGTCTCATCTGCCAGTGAGTGGAGGTTGCATGTGTTCTTCTAGTGGAGTGGAAACTGCGTGTCTTGGTTTAAGTGGATGCTTCGTCTCTTTAAGTGAAGGCTGTGTTCTTCTTGGTTCTGGTGGAGGTTGTATTATTAGTGGAGGCTGTGTTGTGAGTGGAGGCTGTGTCTCTTTACTGAATGAGGAATTGTTACCCTTTTAATTTTTACAAAATGATGGGCCCACCCTTTTGCTTCTGCCTTCTTTTTAATTCTTCAAAACATTAGGCCCTCTCTTTTGAGTGGCTACCTTGCGCTACTCCTTTCCGTGGAAGCCCTCTCTCCTTTTTCTTGTTGGTTGTGCTACTCTCCATTTCTTTCTTTTCAAAACATGATAAACCCTCTCCTTTTTGTTTTGTTCATTGCGTTGCATTTTTCTTTCTTTTAAAACCAATGTTAAACCCTCCTTTTATACGTTGTGTTTTCACCGAATGCATAGTCTTCAGTTTGCTGTTGGTGTATGGCATTTTGTTCATTCCAAATTGCTATATTTTTCCAAAAAACTTATAACACTCAAATATAATATAAAAATAGCAATTTAGCATAATATCTATCCTAAAATATTGCCCAATTCACCTATATTAATGCTTCAAATAACATCCTATCAATATCTCTATCAGTACACTGAAACTAAACTTAATAAGGATGAAAAAGGCAAAGCTACGAATGAGGCAAAGTACAGAGGAATGATCGGTTCACTACTATATCTTACAAGATCAAGACCAGATATTATGTTTAGTGTGTGCCTTTGCACTTGTTTTCAATCAAATTCAAAAGAAAGCCATAAGTAGTCAAAAGAATTTTTCGATATCTTCACATAATTATGGACTTCAGAATTATCCAAAAACTGATTCTTTTAACATAATTAGCTATTGTGATGTAGATTATGCAGGTGATAAAGTCGATCAAAAAAGGACAAGTGGTCTGTAACATCTTGTTACTTATATTAAGGCTAAAATAGTTTTTATAAGAGGTTAATTAGGAAGCATAATTCATGATTATGCATAATGTGACATACACATACATGATAATATTTATTTTTGCACATTAATATGATTATATATGCATTCATTGACATTTTCCGGGTGAAATTGATTTTAATGGGAATTGAGGATTTTATTGTCTTGAAAATTTAATTGGAGTGTATTAAATGTGATTTGACAATTTTTGTTAGATTTCGGGTATTTTAGAAATTTGGGGTATGAAAAATGTTAAGCCATCATGATGTGAATTGTGTTTTGATATGCCTTGAATTTTGGTATGAGTGGATTTCAATTAGAACATTTGGAATTAAATGTTAGGGATTGGAAGCATGGTGGGCCCATAACCCACAGATCCCAGAATCGAAACTTGGCTCTGATACCAAAAATGTCATCAATGAACACAATTACAAACCAGTCCAGGTAGGGCTGAAATACCTTATTCATCAATTTCATGAATGCAGCTAGGTATTATTCAACCCAAATGGCATTATTAAGAACTCAAAATGTCCATATCTGCATCTGAAAGCACTTTTTGGTACATCAGCCACTGCTATATTTAGCTGATAATACCCAGATCTCAAATCAAGTTCAGTGAATACTCGAGCTCCCTGCAATTGTTCAAACAAGTCATCAATTATAGGCAACAGGTTTTAATTCTTCACTGTAACCTAATTAAGTTATCTGTAATCAATGCACAACCTCAAAGTACCATCTTTCTTCTTCACAAACAACACTGGAGTGCCCCAAGGTGAAACATTGGGCCTAATGAATCCCTTCTCTAGCAACTCCTGGAACTGAACTTTTATCTCCTTTAGTTCCACAAGTTTCATCCTATATGGAGGAATGGATATAGGAGCAGTACCTGGAACTAAGTCAATTGTGAAGTTCATTTCCCGATCTAGAGGCAACCAGGTAATTCAGTAGGAAACACGTCTAGGAATTCCTTAACCGCAGGAATATCCTGTACACTCTGTTCAGCTCGAATATCAATCATGTGGGCCAGATAAGCCTCACATCCACCATATATTAACTTCAAAGCACTAATAAATGAAATCAGTCTGGTTGGCACTGCTTGGCTAATGCCTCTAAACATTCCTCTCAGTTAATCAAGAGACTTTAAAATCACTTCCTTCGTATAGCAGTTCATGATGACCCTATGAGCAGTGAGCCAATCCATACATAAGATAACATCTATCTCCTTCAATTGTAAAACAATCACATCTACTGCCAACTCTACTTGATCAATTCGACTTAGACACTTCTTACAGATCTCCCCAATCACTATAGTACTACCAATTGGTGTACTCACCTCTAATCCACATCTCAGAAACTCTCTATCACAATGTAATACATCAATGTACAATCTCTAATCCGATGTTGCATCTCTATCATTCCCAGTCTGAGTGAAACCACCCCTCTGTCTAAGTCCTAACGGTCTAGATCTAGCTGGTGGTCTAAATGCTCAAGTCTGATGTTTACTGAACTTTTTGCTAGAACCACCCTGAGACTCATTGGGCCTCTTCGGACCAGTTTTTGATCTTTGTTCAAATTGATTGTCCCTTAACTATTACTCTATTCAGATCGAGGATGCTCTGAGCTCAGTGAAACTGCTCAAATTAGTAAGAGCTAGCCTTATCCGAATTTCCATATTTAGGCCATCTTCAAATCTCCTGCATTTACCTACGTCAGTAGAAATTAAGACAGAAGCACACCTCATCAGCTCATTAAATATGATTTCATAATATGCTACAGACATTCCACTCTGTTTCAAATCCATGAACTCCTTCATCATTCTATCCATGTATACCTGGGGCATATAATTTTCTCTAAAAGCCCTCAGAAAGTCTCTCTAAGTCAAATTGTAAGGCCTGGTGGCACTGCTGGGAACATTCTTCTACCATTGATAAGCTGGACCTTATAGCAAGGAAATTGCATAGTCAAACCTCTCGTCTGACTCACAGTCCATCTAGTCAAATACTCATTCTATCCGTTCTAACCATCTCTCAGCTTCTGTAGGGTTTGTACTGCTATAGAAATCTATAGCTCCCTGCTTTTTCAATTTGCCATACCTCCTTTCCCTTCTCTCAGGAATTCTTGGAGGCACTTGCTCAGGTCGAGGTATTGACGACTCCCTTCTAACTCCTTCCGATCTCAAGTTAGCTGAGTATTCCATTTGATTACCTACGTTAAATAACCTATAATACACAATAACTTCAATTACCATCCAACATTTCCATAACATTTCACACTTAATATCACCACATATCCCTATAGATGTCAATCCATGCTCTGATACCAAAAATGTAACACCTAATTCCCATTTGACATATGCACGTGCGTCCATTAGATACATGTGTACATGCCTGACAAAAATGACATGTTAACTATCTCACCTTCATGATACATAAAATGGCATCATAAACTAAACCATCAATCACACATTTTCTAAAACCCAAAATGTCATCATTTTATATGAAAAACCATAATTTACATTGTTTCATATAATACAATACCATCTATGTTTATACAACATCGTCCTATGAACATAAACAAGTTAGTACACACCAAATACTTTAAACATGAAAGAAACAACTATGTCCTCAATCCCTGGCTAACCAACCTTTGAGCCAAATTTGATTAGGTATAAGTTTCAACAGGAGCAACTCCAGCTATGGTCATTTCTCTTCTTCCTTCCTCTCACACACCACCGAAACACTCTTCCTTGCACTTCCCTATATTTGGTTATGTTCATGTCTAATTTTTGCACCAAAAATTCTTGCTTCATCCTCACAAAGTTAAGTAGAGAATCAGAATATAGTTATCTTGTTCTCCTAGCTAAAATCCTTCCAAGTTCCACCTTGAATGTGTGATGCTTTTGCATGTTTGGAGTACTAATTTAGAGTGACTTTTGAGTTGGGATTAGAACTAAAAAAGTAAGTAAAATATTAGTGTTTTATGGCATGTTATAATAGAGAATTGATGATAATGAATTAGGATGAATTCCATATGATGTTAATGATTGATTGTGCTGGAATATGTGAGTTGTATTGTTTTCATTAAATATTCTTCAGTATTTTGATTATATATTAAACTGCAGATATCCAAATACGTTGATTCTTGATTCAAATTAAATTAGAGACATATGGCTACAACTTTCCTGAAGAGGTCAAATGTTAATTCTATCTCTAAGAATTTCAAAATCTTGCTGGAAGTTGAGTTAGGAGTTCTATTACAGTTTTAAAATAGTCTAAAATGTTTTAAGTATAACTTTTAGTATACTGAATCAAATTATATGATTTTGGAGCTATTAGAAACTGGAAACATAGTGGAATAATTGTCTAGAAGAAAGTGTTATTAAAATACACCATTTTCCTTGTCATAATGATCATGCAAAGTTATCCTGAAAGGGGGTGCTAGGATAAAAATATTGAGGTGTGCTGGAATTTGATAATTGGAATATTTTTACTGAATATGCTTCGGTATTTTGGATATTTTTAATCTATAGACTTCTAAATGAAATTATTATTGATTTAAATTGAACTAGAGGCATTTGGCTACAATTTTGAAGAGAAATTTAATTTGAATTCTGTCCTTAAGGGTCTTAAAATTTAGCATAAAATTGAGTCTTGGTTTAGGCTATAACACTACTAGGGACAGAAATGATGTCCTATTATTGTTGAATAAATTGTACTGATGTAGACCAAATTATGCTAAGGTTTCAACACCAAAGTTGTAGCTTATTCTCTTAGCTTTAAATTGATTTAAAGTTTGAAATTTTGGCTAATTCATAGTGCTTATAAGAGGTTAATTAGGAAGCATAATTCATGAATTATGCTTCCTAATTAACCTCTTAGAAACACTATTTTAGCCTTAATATAAGTAATAGGATGTTACATGGTCACTGTCCATTTCTTGAAGGATGTCTAGTTTCTTAGTCTTGTAAGAAACAAAATTGCATAACTCTTTCAACAACTGAAGCGGAATATATAGCTGTTATCAGCTGTTATGCTTAAATATTATAGATGAAGCATCAACTCCAGGATTCCTCTTTAAACTTTAATCATATTCCTATATTACGTGATAATACTGGTACAATAAATATTTTTAAAAAATCCTATGCATCATTCTAGGACTAAGCATATAAAAGTCAAATATCATTTTCTTAGAGATCATATTTTAGAAGGAACCATTGATCTTTTGCATGTTAAGACTGAAAATCAATTAGCTAATATTTTCAATAAGTGACTCTTTGAAGATAGATTTTTCATGTTAATAAAAGAACTTTGTATATACTGACTATCTAATGTTATTTATGTATAATTCTTTTATGCTACTTCTCTTTGGTAGGCTCCTTCCAGTTTAGAAGCCTCCCTTCAATTTTGAGACCTCCTTTTAATTTAGTAGACTCCTTCTAGTTTAGAAGGCCCCTCGTATTTTTATAAGGATCCTCTCAGTTTGATAGAACAAGGTACACATATCCTAAAAAGAAAGGTTCTCATGGCATCATTTCAACTTTTAGAAACACACACACTATTCTGACAACGCTCTATACATATCTGATAGAAGATATGCAGACGATCATACTTCCTCTTTTGGTGTGTAAACCTCACCAAGCTCTCCTACAATGGCAAAAACAAAATAAAAGGTACAAAAGAAGACTAATCCCGCGTCGTTATGCGAGTTAAAATAAAATAACTAGACTACTACTATAGCAGTGGTGAGTCTAAGTCGATCCTACAGAGAGTGTGTGTAAAGTTTATAAAATGGAAGTAACTGCTGTTTAGGTTTGGCGGGTGGTTTTGGATTTTTTTGAAAAAAGAAAATAAAACGAAACTAACTAATGAAAACAAATTAAAGAAAACATGCAAAAAATGATAAAAATGGAGAATTTGGTAGAAATCCGGTTCTTTGGTTCAATCTCGGCCTACACCCTAATTAAGCATATTTCATCAATTTGTTATTCTCAAACCTCTCTTAGTAACTATTAATCGTGAGTTAATAATTAACACGAGTTTTCTTTTAGATTTTGTTTAATCAAGATATGATCGTTAACTAAACCTAACCACCGAATAACCTAAGATACAATCTCTAGATTTAATTAGGTAGTAGCATTACGAATTAGAAAAACCAAATAATCAAGGTAACAACCACATATGATGCATCATTTAACCTAGTTCATGTTATCCCTAATGATTACGAATCATTAGTCACTACACATGAATTTCAACATAACAATTACGAATTATATTAAAAATTTAGCAATGGGTTTGTAATTAAATGATTCAATGAACACATTAAAATCATCTTTTCACAATATCCAATAGGTTCATACATAAATAACTGAACAATAATGAAAAGCTGATTATCCATACACAACCCAAATCCAT
>JAOQMP010013426.1:0-12976 GCA_027563575.1 Erythroxylum pedicellare
TACTCATCATTCGGATCTCCTATATGTGTGACCTATTAGGTTATCAGTTATGTTGGCCACTTGAATTAACATTTAATTCAAGTAAGTCAAAAGTAGTATCTAGCAACACGTCATGATACCTAACTAATCTGTAAGTTAGTGGTTTGACTATGAACCCTTCTATATGCAATATTTCCATGCAATTCGTCCTTTTAACATCTATAGCCCACTTAGTTCAGAGTATGTTCAAAGTGTTAACTCCTACTAGACTGACTACGTAATATCTAGTCCAACTGATATTAGATCTTGTCCTAAGGATCTCATTACTCTATGTATCATTGAAGAATCTCTTCATGACATATATCTGCTCTAACCCAAGACTCCTGAGTAATGACCATGACAAGACGCTGTGGGTATCATCTCCTTCTATTAAGAGTGGTGAATCATTTATTGGCTACTTAATTACCTCCAAATACCTCAAGTTGTACCTAATCACAACCTTATGAGTAACCCCTGAAAGACAGTGATGAATGGAGTCAAAGCACAGGATCAATATCCGAGATATCCTTGAGCACCTCAAGTCAAAGGATACTTGCACCATTGCTGTGATGAGACTATCATTGACACTAGAATAGAACATCCATATGATTGTCTCATAGTAGGTCAATCCAATGTACTTACTACGCTTAGTAATCATCCACATGTTAACTTTAAACAACTCATGTCTATAGTTTATGAGATCTATTGCTTGATCCAATCAAGGAGTATAACATGTGCTAGTCTATCCAGATTAATGATATCCCATCTCATTAATACTATGACTAGGGAAAGTTTAGATACTAACATAATTAAACATGATAGGAATCTCATTATCATGATCTCATCATGATTTCCTCTATGCTATGTTTTTCTATCAAGGACTTCATTAAATCAATTTAAGATCAACATCAAATCCGTAAATGTGTGGACATCGAAATAATGAAAAATTCCTTTACTAATCATAAAATGATTTGTACAATAATTCCAAATGTGATTGCCTTTAGAGCACTTCTCCAATAGTGAAATTTAACATGAATGATGTATTAAAGAATCCAAAAGATAGTATCTCATTCAAGATAATTGATGTGTTCGAATCTTCTAAAGACAAAAGGACGAAGAGCAGATGACAACAGACATTGAGTTTGAAGAAGCTATGAAAGTCTCTATTCATAATGCGGATGAAGCAGAGGAGACAAAGGTGATTAAGGAAGAAAGAGAGCAAATCACCTTTTTAAAGGACAAACTATTGTATTCGATGGAATATTCAAGAAGTTTTGTTATTCCCTATTTTATTGACAATTTGTTAATGAAAAGGACATTACTAAAATTAATTGGTTTTTTCAACTTTATCAATATTGTCCTTCTGATCATTTTGTAATTTGTAGCTTATTTACAAGCTACAAAACTGATGTTGAACGAAAAATATGGAAGCAAGCCGCTCATAATTTATCCCAGCTAAGTTTCCAACGATAAAGCATCGAGCTACCAACGTTAAATGAAGATTTGCATAGGAGGCAACCTATGGATTGTTAATTCCATGTTATTTCCTTTTATTTTTAGATAGTTTGAATTTCGTAGTTAGGTTATTTCATTTCCAAATAAGGTCGGGAAGGCGTAAGACTTTGACTTGAGTTAGATGATCAAAGAAGTAGCAAAAGAGAGGTGAAAGAGCTATAAAGAGTTAGGAAGTGATCTCGGAAATGTGTAGAAGAAAAAGAAGTAAAAATCAAAAATTGGTGATCGTGGTCTGCGATAGGGTAAAAGTGTACACTTGAATTTCAGTTTAATTTTTTTCCATTTACCCTTCCTTCACCTATATATTCATTTCTTACTTCATTTTTTAACTCACTTTCATTTTTACTCTGTCCCTATAAGTTTGAACCTCCAAACACTCTCACTTCTCGCTAACCAAATTCCAAACTTCCACTTTATTCCAATTTTCACCTATTTGCAATCCAATATGCCACGTATCAAGCAATCAGCAACGTATGACTAATCATTAGGACAAAATCAAATCTCAAAATGAGGGCGAAGGAATAGCATGACAAATTTTAGGGCACCCTTCCCAATCTACACAAAGGAGGAAGGTATTTGTTTCCAATCCCTTAATGCTAAACAAATAGTAGTCCTAAAATATTTTGATTTTGATACACTTGATAGGCTAAAACTGCGAGATAGGGTAGAGAATCTAGCAAAAAGAATTTAGTTGGCGAAGTTTATACACACTTCCAATATCCTGTCTACCCTGAGCTCACTTTTGAATTCTTCACTTCCCTATATTACGAGCCTAGTAACTTTAAAGAATTGTAGGTTAGGTTGTAGGAACAAAATTATGAGCTAAACACTGAAATCATGTACGATGTTTATGGGTTTCCCAAGTATTCCATTATGCATGATTATTTTTATGCTTCTCGCTATTGGAATGAGCTCACCAGGTTAGAGCAATTCGACGCTAAAAATGCTCACAACAACATCATAAGAACTTATGAGCTCTTGTTATTGCATAAATTCATATGTCAAATGGTTTTTGAGAAATCAGAAACCAATAAGTGCTTAATAAATGAACTTGTTCTATTGTGGTGCATGGATCACAACATCCTAGTGTGCAACTCCACATACGTGCTAAATGTTATTATTGTGACTTTAAGCAAGAGGAGAAAAAATTAGGTATGGGGTACTTGGTTTCCATCATTACTGAGTGTTATGGCATTGATCGTAGTGGTTTAACCATCCACCTCCTAGATTTTCTAAATCACCATCATTTGTGGTGTGCTGAAATCCTTCAGTCCCATAACATGGAACTTCGGGGCATCAACCAAAGACTCATGTGAAGATTAGGGCTAGTCAAGTGAGTTCTAGTATAATGCTGCCTCAGCAGGCAGAAGAAGACTCGATTAGTGAGGAGTCCGAAGAGGAAGAAGACACAGAGGAGCCTGATTGGAAGAAAGTGTTCAATACAATATTTGCCAACATTAAGGTAATTATAGATACACTTGTGGAAAACTCTAAAAGGATGAAGAAGATGGCCCGAACACAACAACATTAGAGTTGGGATATATGTCATATCCATCATTACTTCGAGGCTCAAGGCATTCAATTGCCACTTTTGACACCATCCTCACCTCCATAACCGTGAGGCTTTGTTTCTAACCTTTCTATTTTAAATTTAGTCTTTATTTTATTATTTTTTTACTTTAATTTATGTTTCTTCTTTCCATGCATGCTTGTTTGCCTACTTCTCACATTAAGGGCAATGTGTTGTTAAAGTTTGGGGAGGGTTATCTGTTTTACTTTGAATGTGAATTTTGCATATTGTTATGTTAGTGTGTTTAGGTTGCATATTGTGAATTGTCTGAATGTGTAATAGCTTAGATGGAATGAAATCGATTTAATTTTGAACATAATCTATTAAGTTATGAAGATTCACTAGGTTGTGAAATTAGCGATGCGGATTTTTTGGCTAAATATGCAAGTTAATTAGGATTTAGTGTTAATTTGTCACCCTCTAAATTGTCACATTTATTCATAATTTTATGTCTTTTGACTAAAGTATCTTTGCTAGTATTTTTTCATAAAAACAAGTAGCTAAAGCAATAAAATAGGCATTAAATAAAAATTGTTTGATTGTTAATTTTAAATAAATAATTGTTCTGCTAGCTTTCAGGTTATAAATAAAGGTAGTAGCTAGTTGAGAATGTGATGTAGCCGAGTAACCGGATCGACACGCATCACAAATACATACCTTCGAGTCAAAAGGCTATAATGACATTCCAACCAAGCAGCTTAATAAAAACATGACTTAGTCAAGTAACCGGATCAACATTCATCACCAGTGTTTGCCCCGTGTAAAAGACTAAGTCTTCGTCCACAAAAAGTAAATAAATGAAAAACGAAAAATGATTTGTAATAAAAGCTACCAAACTTGTAAGTAGCTTGACTTTTCATGAAAACATATTTAGGAGGAGTTACAAAGATTGAAGGACCAAATAATTATTAATGTGTGTGTACAATTGAAAAGAATGAATAACTTAACATTTAGGTTTTGATTAAATATCTATATTTAGTCCAAAGTTCCTAGACACAGATTTTATAAATTAATAATTTGGAGCAACTTAAATGATTGTATTTTGAAGTTAAATTTATTTCATGAAGTTAAAGCCATTGTCTCATTATTGCATTATGTGCTTTGTGAGTTTTGTGTGTTTCTTGTTTTGTTTGCTTGAGAACAAGAAGAAGTTTAAGTATGGAGATTTTGATAAGTGTAAATTACATCATGGTTTAGGGTTTAATTTGATATGTGTTTAGCCATTAACTCAATCATTTAGTATGTATTTAGGTTAGAACTATGTTAGTTTGTTAATTATTTATATTTTGAGTGTTTTATGGGTTAGTACAAGTCTTTGAGCTTAAATTTTATGTTTTTGAGGTACCTTGATGTGTTTGCTAGTGTTTCAGGGTCAACATCAAATAACGCAAAAATTCTGAACGCATTCGGGTCGAAACAATAGGCCACGATCGTGACAAAAGAACTAGAGTTAGCCTATGATCATGGCATGTATACCACGATCATGACAGAAGTTCAAGAAATGGCCCACGATCATGGCTTGCACTGAGCAGATGCACAGACATTCAAAAACGTCAAGTTTAGAGGGATTTTTTAGACCTTTTGGACCGCAAAAAACCTTAGGACTGCTCAAAACATAGGAGCATATAAAAAGAATAAGAAAAAGAGGAAGTGAAGCTTTTGCATAAACCACCTTGAGAAACCCTAGAGAAAATTCATCGAGAGACTGAGGAAGAGAAGAAGGAAGAGAGAAGAGGAGAAGAAGCTGACTCGATATATTTCCCAGATTAGGAGTTTCTCAACATCGCTACCTCCCATCATCCGTTCAAATTGTTTTTCTTATTTAATTTCAATTTTATTATTTTATGGAAATAGAATAAATAGCTAATGATAGTTTTTAGAATGTTGATGATGTTCTAAACTCACCTTCGAGATTTTACTCCTAAATTAATGAAATCTGATTGTTTATATGTTTATTGTATTTGTTGTGATTTAATTCTGTGATTATATAATTTGATAATAAACTGGGAGGGTGAATCGAATGAAAAAATGATTAAATTGGGCTAGTGAGAGTTACGTGATTTAATAGAAATTAGAATTAAATGAAATCGGTAAATTGTGTGAAGAAAGATCTTGCATAGGTTTCTGGTAGTTTATTAGAGAACTTCAGAACTAATTAGGATTTTGGATAGGTTATAAATTGAAAGATTGCAGTCTTTATAATCTGATTAGGGTTTTTGATTTAGGTTTACTGGTTATAACTCGAGAGAGTGTAATCAACCTTAGGATCATCTAGAACTAACAATCCAGTAATTCTTAAGTAGTTTGGTTAGCATTAAGGATAGGTAAAATTTTCTTTCTCTCAATTAGTAATTTCCATAGGTTGATTCTTGGGTGTGTTGCAATTGCTTAGTAATTAGTATTTCTATGATTGATTCTTAATTTGATTTGATTGAATTGAATTGAATTTTTGTTTTGGTTAGTTGCATCTTGAATTTTTTGTATTTGTTTTTCATCTTAGATTTGAGGATTAGATTATCCCTCCTCGTGGGAATGACACCTTAAGTACTATGCTAAAGAATCATATGCTTGCAAATTATCGATGGTTATTTATTAAAACTTACATACAACCAACACCCAATCATGAGCTCAAATCAAGAAATGGCTATGCAATTGACAGAGCTCACAAAGTATGTGAAAATGCTAACTATGAGACAATCCCAAGACGCTTTGAATTATAAGATATGTGGTATATGTGGAACTTTTGGTCATAGAGCTAATGTTTGTTCATATTCTTTTGAATCTTTTATAGGCAAAAAAGAAAAATCAAATTCACTTAATGGTTTTTAGTTGAGGGTGTGTAATGATCCATATTCAAACACCTATAACCCTAGTTGAAGAAATCGACCCAATTTCTCTTAGAAGTCCAGTAATCCACCAGTGCAGGCCCAACCACCATATCAAAATTTTCAAAGGCAGAATCAGTTCCAAGGGCAATCTTTAAGTTAGAACATACCAAGAAAGCCTTCTTTGGAGGAAAGCTTAAATGTGTTCATTCAAGCGATAACTCAAAATCAAGAGATGAATAATAAGATATTCGATTCACTGGAAGCTTCTATAAAGAGGGTTGAGACTCAAGCGGGTCAACTCACTACTCAAACGTAAGGCAATCAAAAACTAAAGTTGCCCAGTCAACTCGAACAAGCCAGGATGTTATGATTCTTAGAAGTGGTAAGGTGATTGATAATCATGTTGAGATTCCTTCTAACATGTCTGATGTAGGTAATCACGAAAAGGAGAACCTCGTCAAAGGGAAAGATGGGAAAAATGAGGAAATCAATGGGAATGACTCTTCAATTCACATTCAGGGATGTAAAAAACTAAGGCATATGACCAAATTTAATGAAGGACCAAGACTACATAGGGCGACCACCAATTCCATATCTAAACTGCCTTAAAGACTCAAAACAAGATGAGCAATTTTTTTATCTATATAATATGCTTTTTAAAGTTAATATTAATTTGCAATTGTTAGATATGATCATGAACATTCCAGCCTATGTAAAGTTCTTTAAGGAACTAAACACTAAAAAATGAAAGTTTGCACCATATGAGAAGGTGATAGTTTTAGAAGTAGTAAGTGCAGTCCTTCGGCAGTAATTACCCCCCAAATTGAAAGATCCAGGGAGTTTCATCATAAAGATATCAATCAGTAATGGTGAGGAGGGGGTTTAAGGGTATGTTTGACCTATGAGCAAGCATAAACCTAATGCCTCATTCTATTTATGTCAAATTGGAACTAGGACAATTAAGACCTACCAACGTGTGCTTGCAATTAGCAGATAGGTCAATTCATTATCCGAAAGGAATAATGGAAGATGTGTTAGTGAAGGTTGGAAGATTGATTGTACTCATAGACTTTATGGTTTAGATATGGGGGAAATAAAGGAGCAAAAGAAGGAGCACAACATACTCCTTGAGAGACCTTTTATAGCCACCACCAACACTTTGATTGATGTGAAGAATGGGAAATTGACCATGATTGTCTTAAGAGAAACAGTAGTATTTTCACTCTTTAAAGTTAAACATATCCCTACTACTGTTGTTTATAAGGAGTGTTCTCTTGTTAATCAGAATAATGTTGCAGATTTTGATTTTGTCTTCTAGGAAGAAGAAATAAGGGAGTTGACTTGGTTAAAGAATTTGATGAGTACTACAAGTTGCTAAATGGTGTCATAAGAGGAGAGTTTGGCAAATTCTTAGAGACAGCATCCAATGAAGAGAATAATGCAACCCCACTAAAAGTAGAGCTGAAGGAGTTACCTGAAAATTTGAAGTATGTTTTTTTAGGTGAAAGGGAAACATATTTGGCCATTCTTACATCTATTTTAGATCGATCAAGAGGAAAGAACTTTGACTGAGATGAAAAGATTCAAAAAGGCTATAGGATGGAGTTTTAGCGACATTAAAGGAATTAGTCCCTCCATGTGCATGCATAAGATTATCCTAGAAGAGGGGACTAAACCAATAAGAAAGACCGACCAAAAAAGACTCAATCCTAATATGTGGGAGGTAGTTAAGAAGGAAGTTTTGAAACTAATTGATTAGGGAGTGATTTATCCAATTATGGATAGTGAGTGAGTGAGCCCAGTGTATGTAGTTTAGAAAAAATCTGGCATTACTATTATTTAAAATGATAAGAATGAGTTAGTGCCTACTAAGACTGCCACTGGATGGAGAATGTGTATTAATTACAGGAAACTGAATGTGGTGACCAAAAAGGACCATTTTCCTCTCCCTTTTATTAATCAAATGCTGGATAAACTTTATGGATATGAGTTTTATCACTTTCTTGATGGTCTTTTAGGTTATCACTAGATACTAATTGCTCCTGAGGACTAAGCAAAGATGGCATTCACTTTTCCATTTGGGACATTTGCTTTTAGGAGGATGCCATTCAGGCTGTGTAACGCGCCTGTAACATTTCAAAGGTGCAAGTTTTCCATTTTTTCTGACATGATCGAGGACTTTATCGAAGTATTTATGGATGATTTCTCACTCTTTGATACCTCTTTTGATAATTTCATGAATAAGCTAACTGGTGTGCTTGAAAGATATATTGAATGCAACTTGACTTTAAGTTGGGAAAATATTCATTTTATGATTAAACAAGGAACAATCCTAAGTTATGTTGTATCAAAAAGGGGAATTAAGGTTGATAAGGCTAAAATTGAAGTTATAGAAAAATTTCCACCACCCACTTATATTAAAAGTACTAGAAGTTTTCTCGGACATGCTGGATTTTATAAGAGGTTTATTAAATATTTTTTCTAAGATAAGTCATCCTTTATGCCAACTGTTAACAAAAGATGTCCATTTTGATTTTAGTGAGGAATGCCTTAGTGCCTTTAATGTTTTTAAAGAAAAATTGATTTTTTCACCGATTGTTATGGCTCTTGATTGATCTTTACCTTTTAAAATTATATGTGATGCTTCTGATTTTATTGTGGGAGTTGTTTTGGGCCAAAAAGTTGAGAAATCTTTTCGCGTAATTTATTAAGCTAGCTTAACATTGAGTGATGCATAACTAAATTACACAACCACTAACAAAGAATTGTTGCCTATGATTTTTTCATTGGAAAATTTTACATCTTATTTGTTCAAAGATCATAATCCATTTTGATCATGCAGCTCTTAGATATCCTTTAACCAAAACACATGCAAAATCGTTGTTAATTAGATAGATTTTGTTGTTACAAGATTTTGATATGGAGATAAAACATAAAATAGGGACTGATAATGTTGTTGCGGATCATTTGTCTAGAGTAACTCCTAACTTGGAAACTCTTGAACAATAAAAGAAGTATGCAATTGTTGAGAACTTTCTTGATGAGTAGTAAAGTGCTTTGGTATAATGATTATGTGAATTATATTGCATGTGGTATTTTAAGACCTAACATGACTTCTTAGTAAAAGAAAAGATTCCTTCACTTAAGCAGGTATTACTTTTGGGATGATCCATACTTCTACCAGATTTGGAAGGATGAAATCATTCGAAGGTATGCTCCAGAGGATGAGCTAGTAAGTGTCTTGACCTTTTGCATAAACTCCACTATGGATGTCATTTTAGGTGGTAAAAATTCACTTTTAAAATTCTTCAAAGCAATTTGTATTAGCCCACCTTGTTTAAGAATGCTCATTTATTCATCTTGAAATGTGATAGATGCCAACGAATTAGAAATATAAGAAGAAGAAATGAAATGCCTCTAACTAACTAATTAACTGTTGAATTATTCGATGTTTGGGG
This sequence comes from Erythroxylum pedicellare, assembly GCA_027563575.1. Lineage (NCBI taxonomy): Eukaryota > Viridiplantae > Streptophyta > Magnoliopsida > Malpighiales > Erythroxylaceae > Erythroxylum > Erythroxylum pedicellare. Next base: position 9,390 of record JAOQMP010013426.1, read on the forward strand.
TATCAATTTTATAAGTCCGTTTCCTAAATCTTGTGGATTTGAATATATACTTATTGTAGTTGATTATTTTTCTAAATGGGTAGAAGCAATACCCATCCGAACTAATGATGCTAATGTTGTTGCTAAATTTATGAAGGAAGATATTTTAAGCAGGTTCGAGATTCTGCTCGGAATCATAAGCAATGGAGGAAGTCATTTCTGCAATAAGCTTGTTAAGAAGTTGATGAAGAAATATGTCATAACTCGTAAGGTGGTGACTCCTTACCATCCACAAACTTCTAGATAAGTGGAAACTAATAACAAATAGATTAAGGCGATTTTGGAGAAGAATGTGTGCCCATCATGGAAGGATTGATCAAATACGTTAAATGATCTGCTATGAGCATATTGCACGATTTACAAAACTATTTCAGGAATGAGCCCTTATTGGTTTGTTTTCAGGAAGGTCTATCATTTACCAGTCGAGGTTGAGCATAAGGCACTGTGAGCAATCAAGATGGTGAATGTGAATTTGGATGAAGGAGGATGGGGGCATTTGCTACAAATTTCATAATCAAATAAACTCCGAAGTGAGGCTTACAAGAATTCCAAAATTTACAAGGAAAGAACAAAATGCCTTCATGATAAGGGTCTTGCAGGTAAGTTCCTCATACCTGGAATGAAATTTTTGTTACATAATTCTCAGTTGTAGTTGTTTCCAAGCAACTTGAAATCAAGGTGGAATTGGCCACTTCGTGTAATCAAGGTATTTCCATATGGAGCCATGGAATTAGAGAACCTGCGAACAAAGGAAACCTTTAAGGTGAATAGCCATCAAGTGAAACCATATTTGGAAGGAACAATTGAGAAGAAAAACATAGAATCCGTCAATTTAAGTGATCCACTTCAAGCATGACTATTTGGGTTGTCCGACTACAAAACATTAAAAAAGCGCTTAATGGGAGGCAATCTATATAATTTTTATCTAGTTTTTCTTTTATTCCTGTTACCCCCTTGCAGCCGCCGCTCTTAGCCCAGACCATCCCTTACAGTCGCCACCATACTCCTCACTTAGACATGTGGCCACTGTCGCACCGCACTCCTCGCCCAAACGTACAACCACCATCCCACTCCTCACCTAACAATGCACACATATATGTCACCCATTACAGCCGCCGCACTCAGCACCAACGCATGCCTATGCGCACTGCCAACCCAGAAGAAGCACATCCACATCACCTCTGTTAACATAGCCAGGTATGCCTCCAAGAATGAGACAATTTAGAGTTTACTCCTCTCTACCACATCATCAACCGTTCCCAAATTCAGTTATCCCATGCCTTAACTTTTAATCTACAGATCACTAGCAAAGGATACGTCTTTCTTAAAGATCATCAAATTATTCCAAATAGGTATTTAGATTCTTAAGCACTTATTCAATTGGGAATATTTGATTAAGTCCATGAGTTATCGTGAAATGTAGGTTGGGAAAATTTTTCTAAATTTAGAAAAAAATCTTATGTGGAATTGACATTAGAGTTTTTGACCATTTTAGAAGTAGTCTGTCAAACTACTACTAGGGACACTGGGGGTAGTCTTAAATTTAGATTGACAAATGCACATCATGTGTTTACTTTATAAGTGTTGAATGTTAGTTTTGGCTTTCCGAATAGTGATTTATATGAAGATCATGAGGATTTTATGCCTAGAGAATTTTGGTCCCAAGTGACCATTTTTAGCAAAGTGTTTTACCCCATTCGGTCTAAATCATCTACCATCGTGGACCATGCCCTATGCTATCTCGATATTTTTTTTAACATTTATACTATTCGTTAGAGGAGATAACAATGGGGCAATTTCCAAAATTGAATTATTTATTTTGTGGTGTATGCTACATGCTAAGCCATTTAATGTCGAGATTTTGTTAGGTATGCATTTAAATGAAGTAGCTCAATCTAGTTCAAGTAAAATAGTATTTAGGGCCTTCGTGACCCAAATTGTGGAACATCTTGGCCTACTAACCTAGAGAACACCAATGTGGCTAGTTTTGGGCAACTCAACTCTTTACTTGAAATCTTTGGTGTCGATGAAGGTCATCAGGTGGCAAGGCGATCACTATGTTCTTATCCATAATGACATGGGAGAAGCTTCGAGTAGTAAGCAAGTTCAAATTGCGGAAGTGGAAGTTGCATAAGAAGATGATGTTCCACTGCTCGAAGCTATGCATCTGACTTCTCCATCTACTTCTGTGGATTACCAATCATTGCTAAACTAATTGATAACATTTGAATGAACAACAAATGAGAGGCTCCACAACATTGAGGCTAGCTTGGCGAAGATCAGAAACTTTATGGACAATTTAATGCTTGCTTTGGACAGCCTCCACGCCCATCTTAGTATCGTATTTCTATCCTTGTTCTTTTTATTAATTTTTATTTCTTGTTTTAATTTCTTTTAGTTTCAATCTTTGTCTTTGTTTATGTTCTTTTGCATCTTAGATGCCTCTTTTATTTTCTTATGACATTAGGGATGCTATGATATTTAAGTGTGGGGGGAGTATAGTAAATAAAATAATAAAATAATAAAAATTGAGTTATATGTTTGTTTTCCCATTTAACAGTTAGAAATGCATGGTCACTGACATAAACTCAATCGGGATTAGAAATGCATAATATGAGTGAATAAGTATGCTTGCATGCTTAGACTGATTAACTTGGATTTCAATTAAAAGGACATTAGCTTGTTGTGATAGATGAATGACACTTTTCATTTAAGAAGAATTTAAGCATTTTTGGACTATTAAACACCAAATTCAAGTATTCTTTATTGAGAGTGTTCTTTCATGATTAAGGAAATCTAGAACTTGCTTGCAAATACTAATTGAGATCACATAATCTTATGCAAATGTTAAAATGATGAAGGAAATTAGGATTTACCCCTTTTTGCTTAAAAGGCCACCATAATGTTACCTTTGGTGAACCCCCTTTAAGCTTAACATGAAACCGTTTCTTTCTTCAAACCCAAAATATAAGCCTTAACCTTAATTATTTATCCTCTTCGTTATACCTACCATAAGGAAAGTTGAGCACTTAAATGTGTATGATTAGGTTTAAGGAATAATTGTTTGAATAAGTGTGGGGGAATCATAGGATATAGTTGGCTATTGCATTAAGAATATGTATGGTTGTAGTTATTTTTGTCTCCTCTACATTTTTCTTCTTTTGATTTCCTTGTTCTAAACAAATAAAAAAGAAAAGAGAAAGAAAAAAAGAAAAAGAAAAAGAAAAGAAAAGAAATAGAAATAGAAAAGAAATAAAGGAAAGAGAAGATGATCAAAAAATGAAAAGAAGAGCAGAGACGTAAAAATGGGGAAAGTTAATTTTGTTAAATGAGAGGAAAAAATGAGTGTTCATGGTTTGTTGTTCTGTATTATTTTAAATGCTCAATTTGTGTTCTGATTTTAAACTGCGATTTCCTTTTTCTTACCCTTAGCTCAGCCTCATTACAACTGAAAAAGGACCTTTAGATTTATGTTTGTGATTGATATGAGTGGTGGAGATTGGATTAGTAAGCAATCTTATGATAGATGCCTTATATGAATTGAATGG
>JAOQMP010013485.1:0-12972 GCA_027563575.1 Erythroxylum pedicellare
TTATATATTCTTTGTTTTTTTATTAGAGTTATAAACTTAATTTTTATAAAAGTAAATATCTAAAATCTAAATTCCTATAAGAATATTCAACGAAATACTAAGATATATAATATTCATTCCCTATTTTTTAAAGTCATGTTCTCATAAATCATTTGACACATAAACAGCTAATACTAAACAGCTAATTTTATTAAATATCAAATAACAAACAACTATTGCAATCAGCTGGTCAATTCAGTTGATATAATCAGTTATCATCTAATAGCTGATAAAATCAGCTAATAGCTAATGCAATCAGCTGATTGCCAAACAGGGCCTTGGAGTGAATCTGATTTTAGACGTAATCTCATCTTATCCACTGCAACAATTTGTCATTTTTCCAAAATTCTTGACCTTGACAAATAGTACTCCAATTTAATCTAATCTCCATTATCATTTCTTGAAATAAAACAAATATTAATTCTATTAATTAAGCACGAAAATTAATATAAAACAAAAGAGATAAGTCTAATTAATATAATCAAATCACATCTTTTCAAGTTCTCCCACACCGGACACATGCTTGTCCTTAACCATAAATCAATTCAATACATTAATTATTCTTATAACAACCTCCTATCTCCTTTCATGTTATCCAAAAATATCTCAAAAGTTAATACATATTAAAAGTTTAAGATAAAATAACAATTGAGATAATAAGCACTCATAGGAGAAGTTTTTGGAATGAAAACATAACATCTCTTCAATTCCATCAAAATCATATGAAACAAGACTTTGACACACTCTCATTGATTTCACTCTATACACTTAAAGATTTTAGGGTTCATTTTGCTCCCAGATCAAAGTATAGCAAGTTATTTCTATAAGCTTGCCTATAAATCATATCTCCACCACTAACAAAATTGAATTTAATACATAAATCAAAAGAACTTAATAAGGGTTATAACATGGCTTAATTAAAGGTATGACAAAAAGAAGCTTTTGGGTTAAAAAATTGAAGGAAATAATACAAACTTATCCATACAATTTTTAACTCAGCTTAGTCCAAAATTCACATAGTTCAAATAACATCCTATTCAATTACCTGATCATTTTTTCATTTTCATTTTTATTTTTTAACAATAATAACAAAAAGGATGTTTCTTTTTCCACTATACTTCCCTCCATTCTATAAAATTGAAAATTAAAATAGTGCAACTTGAATCAACTGATTTACTTTTTATGAAAATAGTAAAAAAAATCCTATGTAAATAAGTTTTATACAATTCCTTCAATTTAGGAGCTTAAAATTATTAAGGACATCAATAAAAAGGAGGGTAAAAATGGCTTGTAATAAGGTTAGTATGCAAGAAAAGAAAGGTTAAAGCTCAAGTTGGTTCTTTAGGGGTAAAAATTATATAAAATTTCCTAGTTAAAAAATGGTTATAACTAAAGGTTCATATCATCTCTATGCATAAAGTCACTAAAAATGTAGTCTCAAAGTGTATTCAAAAGCAAGTTCTAGTATAAACAAGCCCTGTTTGATAACACACTATAAAGAAAAGTATATGAGCACAAATGTGATGAAATGCTCTTAGGCTTAAAAGCTCACATAGGTATCAACATGCATAAAGTCGTGCACATTTTCATTCAATAAAACCAATAATAAACTTTAAGTAATTTAATAGAAAACACTAATCATGCTTGTCTCTCTTATGCATGAAAACTCAAACAAAAAAATGTATCCTAAAGTAAGGATTATTTCTAAATAACAATTAGAAAATTTTAGGTTACCATAAAGAATAATCAATATATGAATCATAATATTCATGAGTTCAAGCATAAATCACAAATATCATCAAACAAAGATAAATATTTATTCCTCCCCCATACATAGATCATACATTGGCCCTAATGTGTGCATAATATGTTCACATTTAACAAAAGTAATCATATAAGATAAGTGAAAGATTAGAAAAATTCCTTAAGATACGAGCATCGGAAACATAATGTACTATGGTGAAGGTGGATTTGGAGATGTGTTAAATGTGAATAATAAAAAAACGATGGTGTGGATTGGTTGGTGTTTAGATGTTAAGTGCATTTGTATCGTTGGAGCTCCTTAGTGCATTGACTACTGCCTGCTATGGTAGACGTGTGTTGTGGAGTTGAACGCAATGACTGGCTTGAAGCTTGATGGATGATGATGTATGAATGCATCCTACTTGATATGCTATTGGACGCACCTCTCACCAGTGGGACTCTGATGAAGTTAGTGTGGTTAGTTGTTGATGGTGAGTTGTTTGACTATTGCATGGTGGAGCTGGACACATGCGCGCAAGTGGAAGTTGTTTGGTGCCTAGTGTGTTGGGACTAGAGCTCTTTGGGGTATGGTCTTGTGCGTTGGTGTTACTAGAACTATGGGGTAGTGCGTCTGGTTCCGAGTGTTGTGTGATGAAGTAGGTTAGTCTGATAGACGTTGCTTATAAATTGTTCGTTGGTGGAGTGCTAAATATTTGGTATGGTTGGAGACAGGTGACTCATGTAAACGAAACTTGAAAAATTAAAACAAAGTTAGGGTATTGTTTTGTTACTTTTTATTTATTATGTTTATTATTATCATTTTAATTTTAGAATCTATAGAAAAATCTAATGTTTTATTTTTATTTATTTTCTATCATAATTTTAGTATTTTATTTTTAAAAAAATCATAAATTCTTTAAAATAAAATAGTTTATTAACACCACGCAACACGATCTCACCTTATGTATGTTAGTATTTTGGAATTTAACTGATTCCTTTTTAGAAAGTTAAATTATATAAGACGTGATCATGCTTATGAATTTTAGTATTCTAGAACTTAAAATGTTTGATACCTTAACCAAAGTTACCTAAGGCATGGTCTCACTTTATGAATTTTAGCAATCTAAAATTTTCGGTCTTTTGTCTTGAAAGTTGAATTATATAAGGCATGATCTCACCTAAAATTAATATTTTTTCCTTTGCATCAATAAAATAACTACACAAAACAAACAAATTAAACCTATAAAAATTTAAAATGAAACTAATAAAAATCATCATGTTTAGGTTGGCTCCCAAATAATGCAATTGTTTAACATTGTTATACTCAATGGGAATTTTCATTTTTAATCTTCTAATTACTTGGGAAGTGTCAAATCAATATCCATCATACTTGAAATTGTTATATCCTTATAAAATAGTTTTAATCTATTTCCAATCACCTTGAATATATTTCCAATATCTAAACTTCTTATTTCCACTACACCATAAGGAAATATATTAGTTACAATAAAAGGACCAATTCATCTAGAACGTAAATTACCTGATATAAGCCTTAATTGAGAATTATATAATAATTCTTTCCCACCTCAAATTGCTTCCTCAAAATCATATTTGATTTTCTTTTTATAAATTCTTGAATTCTTGTAGGTATCCAACCTTAATTCCTCTAGTTCTTACAATTGCAATTTCTTTGCTTCTCCATCTTTATCCAAATCCATGTTTCAACATCACACTGCACAATAAGCTTTGTGTTTAATCTCCACATGTAAATGACAAACTTTACTAAAAATCTATCAATAAAGAGACATTCCTATCGATATTTTGTAGATTGCACAGTTAGCTCAAAAAGCATCATCTAGACGTAAACACCAATCCTTTCTTCCCACATTTATTGTCTTTTCTATAATAGATTTCACTTCTCTATTTAGTACTTCTGCTTGTCCATTAGTTTGTGGATGATATTCAGTAGCTACTTGATGACACACTCTATACATTTTTAGCAAAGTTGCCACTGCTCTATTGCAAAAAGGCTCCCCTAATCACTAATAATGACTCATAAAACTCCAAATGTATTGAAAATATTAGACTTTATAAAACCTATATTAGTTATAGAATCATCAGTCTTGGTGGCTTTTGCTAACACCCACTTTGAAACATGATAAGAAAAATCATGAGATGAACAAAAACGACTCATAAAATCAAGGCCTCGTACATCAAATATATTTTTAAGAGATAACATACATATCTTTAGCATCAGTCATAACTTTTACAAAACACATAAGCATCTCTAAACAAAATCTCCCAATACAAATCACTATCTAAAACTTTTCTACTAGTTTGTTTAAGACCAAAGTGACTACCACATGCATAATTGTGACAAAAAGCTAAGATAAAATGATGCTTATCCTTTGGTACACAACGTATAATAACTTGATCGACGTAGAAATTCCACATATAAGGTTCATCCTAAACATAATATTTTGCATCATTGCTTATCTTTTTCCTCTTGGAGTTACTAATATAGTTAGGCAAAGTTCCAATAACTAAATAATTAATAAGGCATACATACCACGGAACCATACCTTTCATTTGGAACAATTTCTCATTAAGAAAAGTTTAAGAAATAGGTAAAATATCTTTACCCCTTGCTAACCTACTTAGATGTCTACCACTGAATTTTCTACTCCTTTTTTTATCCCTTATTGTTAAATCAAATTCTTAGAGTAGAAAAATCCTTCATATTAACCTTATTTTATTGCCAAAAGGTATTTCAATTTTGTATGGTTAGAATACATAATAACTTAGGGCAAGAAAATGAGATCTAATTTTTAAAAAGCAAAAATAATTGTCAAAATCTCCTTCTCAGTTGCAGAATAATTACATTGTGCATCATCCAATGTTCTTGAAGTATAATAGATGACATGACTTTGTTTCTGAATCCCTTAGCTTAAAATAGGTCCCACTATATAGTTGCTAGCATTACACATGATCTTAAATGGTAAATCCCCTTTTGGCGATTAAATAATAAGTGCACTTGTCAATAATGTTTTGAGTTTGTCAAAAGCTTCTTGACATTCTTTCTCAAATTCAAATGGAACATCTTTTTGCAACAACTTTTATAATGGTATATCTTTCAAAAGAACATTGACAATGGTATAGCAATCTTGGAGAAATCTTTAATAAAATTGTGATAAAATCCTATATGTCTAGGAAAAGATCAAACTTCTTTAGCATTTGTAGGGTAAGGTAAGTTCACAATTAAGTCCACCTTTGCCTTATCAACTTTTATGCCCCTAGATGAAATCATATATCCTAAAATGATGCCTTAATTAACCATAAAATGACATTTTTCATAATTCAATACCAAATTTGTTTTAATGCATCTTTTAAGAACCTTAGACAAATGAATTAAGCAATCATTAAATGAATCTCTATAAACAATTAAATCATCCATGAATACTTCAATCCAATTCTCAATATACCCACAAAGAGGTTGTGGAGATAAATTGAGGATAAATAATCCCTTTGGTCAAAAAAGGTGAATGAATACTACATCAAAAGGAAAAGCTTATGGAAAGTAGACCTATTAGAGAATGTTTCCATTATTGTAAAAGCCATTTTCAAAAGCAAATGCAGAGTTAGAGCACAAGTTTAAGAAGGTTAGTAATGAAGTTAATACATTCTTTTGGTAAGATAAATGGCTAGTTAGGGGTCTTTTGGAAAATGTAATTGATCTGTATCCATTAAAAGACACTATTTATAAAAATAAAAATGTTACAATGACTCTAAATCATAAAATTGTATATTATCCAGAGTTTTGCTTTTAGCCTATCAAATGAAATTAACAACATAGTCTTGCATGACAATATGGAGGATATAAACTAGTGGCTACCTTCCACTAAAGGAAACTTTACTAACATGTCGTGTAGAAAACTTTTTCAAAAGAATATCAGTTATGTTCCATAGCTTGATGTAGTATGGTCCAAATTTATACTTCTTAAGGCTTTTACAATGTTATATAAAGCCATTAGAAATAGATTACCCACTATTGATAAACTAAACAAGGTTTCACTTATCACTAATTGGTGTGTCCTATGTAAAGTTACCTAGAGAATGTAGCCCATTTGTTTTTAAGTTGTACTTTTACCAATGCTTCTTGAAGCATGACTCTACAAAAAAGTTCTCTTACAAATACTCCTATTGAATGGCAACAATAATTGTATGGTGTTTAACTTTAACACACATTAATGAAGTCAAGAGATGGCGTTTCTACATTGCCTTATATTACTTAGTCTCGGCCATCTAGGATGAGAGGAGTATGATAATTTTCATTACCATGGAAAGAAGTTTAAAGATTTTTCTAGGAGATCTGCACGCTGCCATCAATTACACATCAATTTGTTTAGTGAAAAATTTCATACAAACTTAGATAGCATCAATTTATGATGACAATAGTTATCAAATAGCTAAGAGTTACACCTTTGTATATGGGTTTTCTATCTTGATTTTAGATTTACTTAACTATGGTTGATGGGATTGTATAAGGCTTTGTAACTATCTTACTTTGCCTTTCATGGTTTAATTTAATTTCATATTTTCACAAACAAATTCTTAATATACTAAAAAAAATACTCATTGTGCACTTTTTAAATGTACTTGAAGTATTACAAAGATCAAAAGGCATTCAACTGATGGCAGACATTCTGAAAAGGCATATAAAGATAATCTTTTTTTAATCTTCTTAAGCAATGACTATTTGGTAGTAACATGAAAAACCATCCAAAAAGTAAAAACATGATTTACCAACAAGTCTTTCTAAGATTTGGTTTACAAGAGGTAATGGGAAATTATCGTTTCTAATGGCCAAGTTAAGCTTCCTAAAGTCTATGCACATTTGCCACGCATTTTGCACCCTAATTAGTACTAACCCATCATTTTGATTTCTTATCATTGTCACCTCAATTTTCTTTGGCATAATATGAATTGGGCTGACCTACTCATTATCTAAGATCAGATAGATTATCCCTGCATATAAAAATTATAAAATATCTTTCTTTGTCATATATTTCATTGTTGGATTGAGTCTCCTTTATGGTTCCATTATTGGCTTAGTGTTCTCTTCCAAAAGAATCATACATATGTAAATTTATGGACTTATACCTCTTACATCATCTAAGATCCAACAGATCATAGTTTTGTACTCCTTTATATATGTTGCTCTCGTTTTCTCTTTCCCTCTAGTCAACCTTTTTTAGATGATTACAAGTAGTAACTTTCCTTCACCCAAATAGATATACTTTAGACGATCAGGTAGGGCCTTCAATTCTATATTCAGAGCCTGCAAAATAAAAGGCAACATTTTCTTATAAGTTATAATAATTTTAATGTTTAAAGTTTTTTAATTTATTAGCATCGCTGATAATAACTCTACAACTTCACTCATTTCATTAGCTCATTCATTCTTTAAAAATATCCTACATATTAAATCCTTAATATCCATATGATAAACAAATTAAAAATTATTAGGGTACTTCATTGCTTAGAAAATATTAACCTTCAATATCTCTCCATCAAACTCACTGGAAAGAATACCCTTATCCACATCAAATTTTGTTTTATCCTTCTTCATAAATGACCTTTTCAACAAAATTGAAGTTGAATGTTCTACATTATCTCTATCCATTTTCAAGATGTAAAAGTCCACTATAAATACCAAATTGTTAACTTGAACAAAAACATCCTTTATAAACTAATAGGATGCACATAAGAATGATTAGCTTCCTGAATAATTACATTAATTTCTTGTGAAGAATTCATACTTAAAGCTCGATAAATGGAGTATAACATGGCATCGATAGATATACCTATGTCTAATATAGCACGCTCAATTTTCTTATCACTAAGGACACATGAAAGTGTAAACATACCTATATTTTTGCATTTTTTTGGTAATTTTCTATTCCTCACAACTGATTCATTCTTACCCCAAATTTTTTAATCCTTAGCCTTTGACTTCCTTTTATGTGTGCATATTTCTTTTAAGAACTTTTTATATTTTGAAATTTGCTTGATGGCTTTTAGAAGTGTTATCTTGATCTCCAAAATTTTGAAGGTCTCTAAGCTTTCTTTCTTAAATTCCTCTTCTTTAGATTTAGCCAAACTATAAGGGAAACAAGGTACATGTGCATTAGATGATATAGGTAGAGAAAAATTAGAGTTTACCTTAGTTGCATTTTAAGTTGGAACTTCATTTTTCTTATCTCCTTCCTTATGATTTTTTCCCTCTATTGGTAAGGAAGATTTGGATTGAATGTTCTCCCCACTTCTTAATGTTATTGCACTTACATTTACCTTATGATTCACTACTTTTTATAAAGATAATTTCCGTAATGCTTGCACTTCTAATTTACTAACAAAGCTGGCTAATTGAATGATTTGATTTCTTAAGTTATAAAGGCTTGCTCTTTTGAAATTATTAAGTATTTGTAGTAAATGCCTTAATAATTTTATTCAAAGAAATACCTGAATTTAAGGGTTGAGATTAAGCATGTGTAGTTGCTTAAGGTTGACTACTAAAAATTTTCCATAACTCTTATCATTTTAGCTTCTAATGAACCTGAAGAAAAACATGTCATCTTCATTAATCAAAACTTCCTCCAACCCTGATTTCCTTTAAGAGGAGTTAACCCAGCTCTGCATTAGGAAAAAGGCTAGCTACCCATCTATAGAGTATCTTATGAGAGTTGAGTGTCATTTCATTATGCCAACTTTAAGAATTTCAATAGGGGAGATACTATACTAATATCATTTGAAGGGGAATAAAACTTAATTTTTTAAAAGTACAAGTATCTCCAACAAATTGACCCCATGTAAATTTATTAAAGAAAGAGGCCCGAGTATAGAAGAAATTTCATAGAGTATAGACGGCTAGTGGATTTGAAGATGAGTTTATAAGGGTAATAAAAGAGGAAGCAAGGTTTAGATGTAAGCAATTGAAACAGGAAGGATGCAGAGGAGAAAAGCAAAAGCTTTAAAGTATATTTAAGGGTGATTGTAGAGGACCTTAACTTGAAAAGGCACACACCACCGAGTGATTACTAATGAGAAGGATAGGAGAAATCTCTACAAGAATTTCTTGTTTAAGGAACCTAAAAAAGGAAGAAGCGAGAAAAGGCCGGCTAAGAGCTGTTAACCAAAATAGAAGTTTGACCTAAAAAAGTGTAAAATAGGGAATGTATCTAAAAAGAGGTCAGAGCATCACATTTTACTGGTAGCTTAACTTTATTAAGTTAATAAAAGGTGAATTACATGAGATTAATATTTGATTCTTTTTTATTTAAAATATTATACATTAATATTCAACTTTCATATAAGATTGTAACTTTTTCAAACCACTAAATTTATTTGAGGAAGAATGTTTGGTCATTATGAATGATAGTGTAAGTTGCAATTATTTGGTAGTTTTAGTGATTAAATCGACCACGCGCTATGAGGCAGAGCGTTGGACCATTAAATAGATACATAGTCATAAGCTAAGGATAACAGAGATAGGAATGCTCCATTAGATGTGCAACCTTACTAGAAGAGACAAGGTCAGAAATATAATGGTAAGAGATAAATTAAAGGTAGCTAGTATTAGTAGAAAATTAAAAGAGGCAAGGCTTAGATGGTTCAAACATATTAAGAAGAGACATTATGACGCTCCAGTGAGAAGATGCGAGAAGCTTGTACTTAGATACTGTAAGAGGAAAAAAGAAAGACCTCAAAAATTATAGTGAGGTGATCAAGAATGATATGACTATATTGGAATTTATCGAGAACATGGCCCTCAATAGAAAACTTTAGCTTACTAGAATACAGATAAAGGATCTCACATAAAGAGATATTTTTCTTCGAGTCTTATGTCTTGTATTTAACCTAAACATTTAATATGTAGTTCTTCCCTCTTAGTTAGTTAGCCTAAACATTTTCTTATTTTGCCTAAATATTTTCTTGTAATGACTTGTTTGATTTATTTATTAACTTGTCTTCTTTTTTGTTTGTGTATTTATTTACTTATTTTATCTTTTATTTTTACGCTTTACCTTGTTCTATATTTATTGTATTATGTATTTTATTACGCATTTTTATATTTTTATTTATATGTATATTTTATCTTTCATGTGGGTTATATATATATATATATATATTATTTTTTCATGTGGGTTATCGAAAACAATCTCTCTACTAATTAAGGGTAAGATGGCGTACTACTGAAGTTCTCTAGATTCCTCTGGGTTGTTATTTTTAGCATTGTTATACATACCAGTATTACAAATTTGTTCTTAAGCAAGACCACAAGGCATACTTGATTTTCTTTTACGTTAGTATTGTTTATTACCAAAACAGATTGTTTTGCAGGATCACTTCATAATTAAAGAATATTCAATCATAACAAACAATAGAGCAAGATACGAACTATTCTGCAACTGTAGGACAAATTTAAGATACATCACAATGTTCTTTAAAGAAATCTGATTTTCTTTGAAATTTCTCTAGATATTTTGATCTCTTTTCTCGACAATTTACAACTTACAAGAAGTCTTTTATTTCAAAAGCTAAGAAAGAAGATGATGATCGAGCTTATGAAGAGAAGAGAGCGGAATGCTAATGTTGATCCTTTTCCTTAAGTTTTTAGGTTTTCGATTGGAGTTATAAAATTCCTGAAATGTCTTACTTCACCTTGAAATCAAGGTTAATTTCAGAATTTGTGATTAAATAAATACATTTATACGTAACGCTAGAAATGAGTCTTCATATGCTCTTGTACCGTTTACTAACATTCCTACCTAAGAACTATTAATTTTAAAATGGTCTATTTTAAGTTTTAATATATTAAATTTTCTTTTTTAATATTTAACATGTCGTAATAATAATAAGATATGTATCGATCAATATTATTAATTAATAGTTGATGATAGAATATTTTTAAAATCCATTAAATTTTAAATATTTTATTCATTTTTAAAATTTTAATTAATATTATTTGGTTGTATAGCAGATGAAATCAGAGAAGAAATTTTGTCAAACTTGCCTGTGGAATGAGTTGTCAGATTCAGTAGCTATTTTTTTTGTTAAGGTGCTCTAGGTGACCCGAATTGTCGATCAGCCCCTTACTGTTGAACTCAGTGCTCGGTGGTACAGCAGTGGCTATTTTTAAGTGTAAGGGATAACATGTTATTTAGTGTACATAGTCGATGAAGAAAGCGATTCTTGACCTTTGGGATGGATTTTAAGCCTCCAGTCACAGATGGTTTTTGAACGTCTCTGTAATTACATGCCTTCAAGCCTCTTCCTGTCACGGATTATGACGGGATGTTTGGTACAAGGGAATAAGTATTCTATTCCCACTTATTCCTAACGTATTAATAAACCTTTGTTTGGTTACAAATCATACATAGAGTAAAGATTCATCCAGAATTACTACTATTAAAATTTGCAGAATATCTAAAACCCATATGTAGCTATTTTTATCTATTCTTCGAATAGAAATTCGAAGACAAATTTTATCTTCTCAAGTTTAACCCTCTCGAAACTCTTTCCTTCTTCGACGTCTTCCACTTCTTCGAGCCTCCCTCTTGAAGTTTCTTCTCCAGTATCGTGGGTTAGTTCCTCAATCTTTTAATATTACACATTCATGTTGTGCCTTTCTTTTCCCTAATCTTTGGTTTTTATTTGGATTTTGATCATGGGTTGAGGTTATTGTGCATTTAGCTGTTTTTTGATGTGGATTCCTATTGGGCATTTTATCTATCGCAGGTTTTTGTTACTGTTCCTGTTGGAAAAAAATCTTGTTTAAGGAGATCTGCGTTTAAGGTAAATCTCCTGTACTGAAAAATGTAGTTGTTGTTCTGTGACGTTTTTCTCTTATGCTTTTCCTTCTCTTGGCTCATGGATGAAAGTTGATATGAACAAATAGGCCTGTCCTTGTTATCTTTTTCCGTTCTCAACACAAACCTTTCCAATCCTAAAAATGGAAAATGGGATTTCTTTTTCCTAAAAAGCAAAACAAGTGAGCTTTGACAGTTAAAAATACTCATCTTACTTACTTCCTATTTAACTTCACCCCTGAAAACCATCTTCTATATCAGTCATATTTCTGCACTCCATTCTACTGGTATTTTTCTGTGCTTTGTTTGATCCTTTTTCTTGGATGCTTGTAAGGAGATAGCATTTGAGTATTTATTTTCCTTTTCGAACAATATCATCTTTTTGTGGTTTCAGAATGATTACAGTTATTTTCTTTCCCTGTGTTGATTACTCTCTTTAGTGGTTCTTTTTGTTTTACTCCTTCTTGTCAGTAAATGAAGGACCTGTAAAGAGAAAAAAATACCAGTCTTCTACTGCTTTTCCTTTACTTCTAGTTTATAGCCTTTGAATGTGTAAGTTCCCATACTGTTGGAACTTTGAGTCTATGATTGCTAACCAGAAAGGAAAGAACTTTATGATAATGTTGTTTTATTTTTTTTCCAAATTTTCTTCGTTAATATTGGGGGGAAGAAAATGCATGTACGATGGTGATGATATATTGCCAAATTCATATTTAATCTGTGGATTTTCAGACCCCCTAGGCCCCCGTTAGAGTTGGACTTTTAAGCTTCGAGATTAGTTGAGTAAATTCACATATTAAGTTGTGTTGTCCCTTAACTTGTTGGACATTGCTGAAGTTGAACAACTTTGCATGGATGGGAATTTCTCTAAATTAAGAATTGTTGCTGAGTGGGGTTTTTGGATTGGTATTTCAAATAGGAACATGGGATCAGATTCTGGCTTAGTGTTGGTTGGTAAAAGCTTTGAATCTAATCTTGAACTTTGTGGCAGAATCATAAAAGTGGAAATGGAGGATTATGAGAGGATTCACATCTTTTGCTTGCTTCGGTTTTTATCCAATTAAGCATTCGTAAATGAATCATGTTAATCAGAATCTTATTAACGTGTTTGTAATGTTGTGTTCTTACTTTTGGTTCTTTAGTTTACCCCCAGACATCATGTATAGGAAGCTTCTCATATTGTAACTTCAATGTTAATTTCATATATAAGAAACAAAATCGAAGTCTAGAGTATTCATAAATGGTTAACAACTCAAATATATACAATTTCCTTTCACACAATCCAAGTCCAATTGATAAAAATAAGATATCTTTTCCTCTA
>JAOQMP010013599.1:0-12968 GCA_027563575.1 Erythroxylum pedicellare
CTTAAATACTTCTATGTTTATTCTACTATTGTTTTCCTACATAGAACACGCACTTATCACGAGGCCAGCTCTAATCCCTTATGGAAGCAAGCAATGGTAGAAGAATTACAAGCTCTCTCCAATACCAACACTTGGGAGATAATTGACCTACCTTTAGATAAGTTTGTTATTAGCTGTAAATGGGTCTACAAAATCAAGACTTGAGCCGATGGATCAGTTGAAAGATACAAGGCACAAGAGGTTTACTCAATAATATGGAGTTGATTATGAGGAAACCTTTGCTCCAGTAGCTTGTCTAACTTTAGTTCGTAGTCTTATTGTTATAGCAGCAATTAAGCATTGGGAATTGTTCTAGATGGATGTCAAGAATGCCTTTTTTAATGTTGATCTTCAGGAAGAAGTATACATGCAACCTCCACCTGGGTATGGGCATCCACCTAATAAAGTTTGTCGTCTCTGCAAAGCCTTATATGGCCTTAAGCAAGCTCCTCGAGCATGGTTTGCTAAATTTTGCTCCACTGTCAACCGTCTTGGCTGCACATCTAGTTCTTATGATCATGCCTTGTTTGTTTGAAAAATAGATCAAGGGTGTACTCTTCTCCTTTTATATCTTGATGATATGATAATAACTAGTGATGACACTCAAAGGATCACCACTCTCAAATCTTGTCTTCATTAACAATTTGAAATGAAAGAATTAGGTCCCTTGAGCTATTTTATAGGACCTGAAGTATCTTCTAATGATTTAGGTTACTACTTATCTTATGCCAAGTATGATACTGATCTTATCTTATCTCATGTGCTGGTCTTACTGATACTAAGATTGCTAGCACTCCACTCAATTATATTGATCTTATCTCTGCCACTAATGGAACTCCTCTAAGTGATGGTACACTTTATTGATAGCTAGTTGGTAGTCATATATATTTTACTGTCACTCGCCCAGATATTGCTCATATAGTTCACATTGTCAGTCTATTCATGTTTGTACCGCATACCAGTCACTTCTTTGATGTTCTTGTTATACTGCAATATATTTGAGGTACTTTATTTCATATACTTCACATTGTCAGTCAATTCAAGTCTACACCATATGCCACTCACTTCTCTGATGTTCTTTTTATAATTCGATATA
This sequence comes from Erythroxylum pedicellare, assembly GCA_027563575.1. Taxonomy (NCBI): domain Eukaryota; kingdom Viridiplantae; phylum Streptophyta; class Magnoliopsida; order Malpighiales; family Erythroxylaceae; genus Erythroxylum; species Erythroxylum pedicellare. The sequence goes on from JAOQMP010013599.1 coordinate 1,136, forward strand.
TTTGAGGTACTTTGTTTCATGGACTTCACTTTAGTCATTCATCTTTATTGCATTTACATGCATAATCTGATGCTAACTAGGCTGGGGACCTAACTGATCATCGATCTACCAATGGGTACTGTTGCTCTCTTGGTATATCTCTCATTTCTTGGCGTAGCAAGAAGTAAATGATTGTTTCTCACTCAAGCAATGAATCAGAATACCAAGCCTTAGCTGACACTACCTCTGAACTTTTATGGTTATGATGGATACTTCAAGACATCAGTGCCATGTTCTCTTTAGCAGTTCCTCTCTTTTGTGACAATCATAGTGCGATGCAGATTTCTCACAATGATGTCTTTCATGAACTAACTAAACACATCTAGATCGATTGTCATCTTGTACATCATCATATGCTTCATTGAACCATATAACTTTTCCCAATCTCATCTCGAGCACAAATTGCTTATTTGTTTACCAAATCACATACACATCAATGTTTTCAAGATCTTCTCTCCAAACTCAAGTTATCATCGTCACTTCCACCTTGAGTTTGAGAGGGATATTAATGTATATTATCAAACAATCTCTCTTAGTCAACCAATCACTTGTAATTAGCATTTATTTTTGCCTAAGATCATGTACAATAATGATATATTTTATTATGTTGATTTGTTGCTTTAATTAGAGACATCTACAATGTATAAATAGGAGTATGTACGTCTTTTTTGATATACATAGAAATACAAACTTCATCTTCAATTTTGTATGTCAGTCTCTATTTCTACAGCATGATATAGGTTTCGTTAAAATAACTTTAAAAAATTCAAATCTTATGTTAAGGTACACAGGAACTGTACATAATAAATCGGTATATAAATATATATATATTTAAAATTTTAAAAATTATTTGGTTGAGTTTTTAGTTTCTTTTTTTAGTTTTAATTTCTTCTAATTTTTATAACTTTTAAAAAGGGGTCAAACCAAGCCCGCCTAAGCTCGAGCCCTAACCAAACCAAGCCCGAGGCAGTTGAGCTTGAACTTTAATCTGGTCTAATTTTATTATATTTTATTTAATTAAAAATAGAAATGATGTTATTTTTATAAAATGACATCGTTTTTCTTATAATTGTTGAGTCTTGGGTTAGGCCTGGCTTGGACAACCTGAGCTTGAGTTCGATTCAAGGCTAAAATCAAGTCCGAGATCTGACTTGAGGCCCCACCTATTGACCTCAGGCTAGGCTGAGGCAGGCTGTGCCCAAGTTCAAATGTCATCCCTAACAATAACAACACTGGCATTAAATTATCTTTTTTTATTTCTTTTCTTATTTCTTCTATTATACTTCTTTTTCTTATAATATTTTGCTTTACATTTCTTAAAATATCTTTGCTTAAAATGTTTCTTCTTTTTATATTTTCTTTTTATCTTATTGTAAATTGACATTTTTAAATTCCACTCTCAACTCTATAATGCTTTATGTTCATCTTTATACTGCTAATTTTCTAGTTGATATTCAAAAATTGTTGCTTTAAAATTTAGTAAAGTATCTAATGGAACAGTGATACAAGTTATCAGCTGTAAATGGCAAATTTTTATTTCTAGTATGCATCTATTATTGATGACAATCTATTTTTAAATAGAAATTGTGAACTGTATCTACAATTTACATCCCCAAGGATCAAGAATCTTTGAATAAAACGTCTTTAAATAAATTTATGCATTATTGACTTAATTATATATATAGTAATAATAATCTAAGAAAAATAAAAAATATCTATTGATTTCACACATATCATATAATTGTAATATTTGGAATGTCTTGGCATATTTTCCTATAGTAGTTGTATCTTTTAAAATACTTTCAGCAGTTCTATTAATTAAATTTGCTATATCATTCTCTAGATTCAAAATATAGTATTTTACGTTTTTATCTAAAATTTTCCAGAATCTAAGAGAGTTGTTGACAAAAGTTTTTTTAATTATTTGGTTATTTCATAATCCATTTTAGTAATAGCAATAACTACTCTTAGTTTGTTTCCCATTTATCTATAGCTTCTTTTATATCTTTTATATAATCTATATCTAAATATATTTCAAAAAGATTTATAACTTATGTTCTCATTTTATTTATTGGTGTAAAACCAACTTTATCTTTAGATATCATATGAGTCCCAACTTATTCTAAATTTGGTCTATTATAACGTTCTGAAGGATATCTAAGAGGTGGATTTCTATAATATCATATGTATCACCAATATTAGGATTTCGATGAATTTATTGTTTAATTAAATTTGGTTTTATATGCACTAAAGTTTCTACGTTTAACTTTTCTATCTGTTCATTTAATTCTTCAATTTTTGAATCAAAAGCTTGTATAAAAATTATCCATTTGTTTATAATTATCACTAATATTAGGAGTCCAATGAATTTATTATTTAATTAAATAAGGTTTTATATGTGCTAAAGTTTATAAGTTTAAAATATCTGTTTGTTCATTTAATTCTTTAATTTTTGAAATAGAAGCTTGTATAAGATTATCCATTTTTGTAATTAGGAGGTATTTTATTTTAAAATTAGATCAAATATTTGTTTTTCCATATAATTTTTATTTGATTTATTCTCTACCCTATATATATTTATTTTTTCCCATCATCTCTTGCATATCCATAATTTGTTTTGAAGTTTTTGTATGCGAATAAGAATGTTATTTCCATAATATTCTATTGTTTCTTGAATTTATGCCAAATCACATTCTATTTTTAATCCTTTAGGCTTTAACTTTAGATACTTATCTTCCACTATTTAGATAATAATTTCTAAAATGTCTAGTAATTTCTAAATGTGCTTCTGTCTGTATTTTTTTAATATCTTTGATATATTATATCTGATTCTTCCATAATTGCTTGTAACTGCTTTTATAGCCTTTTTTTTTACGAAAATTTGTAAATAATATCTATTTTATGATGATCTAATTCAATCTCGTCTTCTTGTACACTCGTCTTAAGTTTAATTATTTCAAAAGGTAAATGATCACAATAAGGACAATCACTTATAGTTAGGACCATAAGATGAATCATCTTTAACAATCCTTATCTAGATGTAATCTATAATTCTTAGAGAAGCTAAGATGTAACTCCTTATGCTCCTTTTTGTGCTCTGATCTTATTACTTTAAAATTTAGCAAAGTATTTATTGGAACAGTGATGCAAATTCTCATACGTAAATAACAATTTTTTATTTATATTATATATCTATTATTAACGGCTATCAAATACCTTTTTTCCTAAATTTGTTGATGGATATCTTCATAAGTTGGACACCAAATAGCCATGGCTCTAATACAAATTTTTAGGCAAGTCAAGCAGACCAAACACAGAAACTTTGATCAGGTAAGGAAATAAAAGCTTTTATCATATCTAAGCTACCAATAATATCAAAAATTAAAGAGTTTTGAAACAAATCTTGATCCTCTAAGTTATCATTATTCGTTATAATATTAGTGACTTCTTGAAAGAAGGATATGATTATCTCATTCATATATTCTAAATAAACTAAATATATTCCAAATAATCCATGTATGCTTTTTTTGAATTAAATTAGAAGTCAATGAGATAAATATATGTAGAAAAATTTCAAAATTTCAAACCTAAAGAATCCATTAGACTTCTGTACCTATATCTTTAGTTTTTTTTAATGACAGCATTACTGGGTTTTCATTATGTATTTTAACGACCATTCTAGCTCCAACCTTAGACTAAGGTAACTACCCTTGATGATCCTTTAGCAAAGTCCAGCACAACCTTAATTGATTTCCTCCTTAAGGCATATTCTAAAGATTTAGGAGAAGAATAAGGTTTCAATTGGAAATTGTGAACCATAATGATAGAAAGGAAGATTTTATTTCATGGTAAAGGATATTACAATGATGAGATATATATAAAAAGTTCGATACATCCTTTTTATTAACGTAAAGGTTTTATTTATACAGGTGGACTTGAAATCTGAATTTAAACATTACAAAAATTACTTCGTATCAACTTTTCAAAAAGTGTATTCTATCTTTATTGATGTTGAATTTTCTTTTATCTGAGTGGTTAGAGAGATTTCCACATTATCTTCTTATCTTTTTAACTCATAATTATCACTGCATATAGATACTCTTGATGCTTCAACTTTATCTTTTCCTTTAAAGGTCTTCCAGCCACTTGTATAAGACGGACATTTTTAATACCTTAGGATTATATCTTATCTTTCCTCTTTCAATCATGATTATCTTCATTTTTACAAAATATTTAGCAGCTAATGCCGTCTTCGTAGCTCGAGTTATCATTAAAGAATAATTTTTTTTTATATTTAGGCTCAAAATCCTTTCTTAGATGCTGCCTCTATGCCAGAAATAAGATTTTTCGTGCTAATTACTCTTCTGTAATGGGTATCATCTTTAGTGTATTTAGAAAAAAAAATTTGTATGGGTATCATCTTTAGTGTATTTAGATTTTTTTTTTTGTTAAGTTAGTATCTATGGTAATGGCGAAGTGTCCTACCTTTCTCAAACTAATGAAATGATAGGTCACAGCTATGAGAAAGTCTCTCATGACCGTGAGAGGTGTCTCACAGCTATGAGAAGTTTCTCACAGTCATGAGACACCTTGTCATATTCGTGAGTCAATGCTCACGGCTGTGACAAGTTTGTTGTTTGGCTATGAGCCCTCTTGCACTCTCCTTCTTTGTGTTTCAACATATAATAATCATCTTTATGCATTTTCTTGTCTTTACTTGCTCTAATCTTTTCATTCTTGCTCTATGAAGACAAAGGAATGTGAATGTCCAAAAAACAACTCAAATATGGTGCCTTCAACTCATTTTAGCTCTTTCACTTCTGATTTGTACCTAAAACCATATATGAACTAAAGTGAGTTTCTTAAGCACTTTCGAATCATTAATCACTAAGTGTTATTAAATAAATATAATCAATTAACCATATATCAATTTTTCCCACACTTATCTTTTGACCGTCCTTGAGCAAAACATCATATTCAAAATCATAGACCCAAAAACGTTGACTCATTCCCATATTTCCTAAGAATAGATAGTCATAAGAAAAGATGAATGACTTCAAAAAGCCATAGCAAAAAATTAACATTCAAGTCTTCTACTCATGATTAATCAACATTTATCACCTTTAGAAACTAAACAATTTAGAGGTAGATTTGGAAAATGTGTTTAAATAAGAAGTATTCATGGGTGCACTCAATATTATTCATGATCATGACTTTCCACAACTTTGCAAATCATTTTCTTTCTCCAAAATTGGTAGTACGTCATAACTCTACTTAAAATAAATTAGACCTACAACTTTAGCAGTGGTTAGTCTAGGTCAATCCTACAAAGATTGTGTATAAAACTTTCAAAATGAAATTAATCGATGTTTAGGTTTTGGGGAGGTAGGGGTTTAGTTTGGTTTAAAACAAGAAAATAAGACAAAACTAAAGTAATATAAACAAATTAAAGAAAACACGCAAAAATGATGAAAATGATGAATTCGTTAGGAATCCGGTTTTTTGGTTCAATCTCAGCCTACACCCAATTAAACATATTTCATTGATTTGTTGTTCTTTTACCTCTCCTTGAACTATTGGTCGTAGATGAACAACAAGCTCTATTAACCCCAGTTTTCCTTTACGTCATTTTTAATTAAGAGATGCTTGTTAAATAAACCTAGCCACAAAAGAACCTAAATATGATCTCTAAATTTAATTGGACATCCACATTACGAATTAGGAAAATAGACCAATCTAAGCAACAACCACATATGCTCAGGTCATTTAACCTAGAATATGTTATCTTTAATGATTACCATTAGTCGCTACAAATGAATCTCAAATATAACAATTATAGATTATATTGAAATTCTAGCAATGGGTCCATACATAAACAATCAAACAATAACAATAATACAATTATCCATACATAAGAACCTAAACAATTAACATAGGATAACACAATTAATCCATAAGAGAGAAAGAAACAACAAATATAAAGAAGAAATGCTTAATCGGATAATCGATGTCAATGGCACTTTCGAACCAGCATCGAAATGCTAGCACTCTATGGGTCTCCAAGGGATTGGAGCTTTGCCCCTTCTTTTCAAAACTGAGCCTTCCACCCATCTGAATGTTTTCCCCAAATGAAACATAACATTGCTATCACAAAAATGATGATTTTATACTAAAATGTAAGGTTTAGGTGAGTTGGCAGAGCAGTCATGGGTGTGACTGCTCTCTCATGGCCATGAGACGTGTCTCATGATTGTGAAAAGTGTTTCACGGTTGTGACAAGTTTGTTGATTGGTCGTGAACCCTCTTGCACTCTCCTCCTTTGTGTTTTCAGCATATAATCATCTTCCTTATACATTTTCTTGTCTTTACTTGCTCTAACCTTTCTCACTCTTGCTTCATGAATACAAATGATTGTGAATCTCCAAAAAATGGCTCAAATATGGAGCTTTCGACTCATTTTAGCTCTTTCTCTTTCAAATTGTACTTAAAACCATATATGAACTAAAGTGAGAATCTTAAGCATTTTTGTATCATTAATCAATAAGTGTTATTGAATAAATATATAATCAATTAAGAACATATCAATTTCTCTCACACTTAGCTTTTAACCATCCTCAACAAAACATCATATTCAAAATCATAAACCCAAAAGAATTTACTCATTTCCCATATTTCTCAAGAATAGATAGTCATAAGCAAAGATGAATGACTTCAAAAACCATAGCAAGAAATTAACATTCAAGGATTTTACTCATGATCAATCAACATTCATCACCTTTAGAAACTGAGCAATCTAGAGGTAGACTAACAAAATGTGTTTAAATAAGATGTATTCATGGGTGCATTCATTACCATTCATGATCATGAAATTTTACAACTTTGCAAATCATTTCAATTCTCCACCACTAAGGTTCACATGCATAATCATGAATCAAAGGACTTTTCAAGGTTGTAATGTCGACAAAGATAAGGTGAGATGTATTTTGGTAAAGTAGCATGAAAGTCATAAAAGCTAGTGAAATAAAGAAAAACAACTCAATGTAACATTAAGCGCAAAAACCCACATTCACTCACAATTACATCAACTATAATGAATGCAAAAACCATATTTCCTAGCTTAAAGTCAAGCTCTCATACTACAAGCTACGTGAAGTATAACCAATTAGAAGGAATCACTCATAAAAATTATTAAAATCGATGATATCAATACATTGAAATTATAAGGAGTGATCCTTGAAAGATAACATCTAATTCAACATACTCAAATCACCCATTCAATACAACTTTAGGTGGAAAACTAATCATAGACAAATTTTCAACACATATGCATTTCCTCCTTGATAATTTTATTTAAAAATATATTTTTATTTTTATTTTTCTTATTTTCTTTTTCTTTTTTTTTTTAACATTGAAAGAAACTACATCAATATGGGAATTTCAATGATAAGGCATAAAACTACATCCTAACAATTATAACCATCTCACACATATGCATACCCCCCACACTTAGAATTTTGTACATCCACAAACTCAACAATTAACAAATGTTTCACTAGCTTTATTGCTTATGTGAGACATTTGGTTAGGTTTAAAGCACGTAATGTGATTAATACAACAATAAAGGCTAATAAAGCTCAAGGGTGCTTATCAAAAGGAAATTCATATAATGTGTAGGTTGTTTATTTAATTTAGTTTGGAAAAATAAAGAATGCCTCATCATTTTCATGTTAATCCATGTGATAAAAATATGGTCTTGAAAAGAAAATCAAAGCAAAGTTAGGATGTACACTTCATAAATGTCATACATAAACAAAAGACAATAAGACTAATATGGATGTATAAGTCTATAAAGGCTCAAAATCTCACTGGCTTTGTCTATCACTAGTCACTACTCTTCTAAAGATAATCTCATTGACCAATCACAAGAACAAAAGTACATGTCAATTCACACTCTAAATCATGACTATATACTCCTAGAAGCAATAGAAAAAAGAGAAAATGTTTGTTTGTTTGTTAATTCTCTCTCTCTTTTTGTTGAAAACTTAAAACAAGTAAAAATAAACAAGTAAAAACACGCATGCATATAAGAACTAAAAGCGTAAATGTAAAGGAAAAGAAATTTAACTTCCCTTAGGTTTCCTCCCAAGTAGTGCCTTTGTTTAGTTTCACTAGCTCGAGTTCATGTTGTCTCCTCACGTGAAAAAATTATGATCTTCTGGTATCACAATTTGAGCCACTTCTATATGAGGTTGTTTAGGATAGGTCTTGGCTGATAATCATTCACATTTAACATCTTCCCTGTCCTCTGACTTTCAATCTTTATTGAGTCCCTACACTCTAGAAAGATTTTGAATGTCTCTTCACCTTTTTCTTCTTCATTCAATTTCTTTAACTTACTAGATAAAGGTAAAGAGTCAATCTTAACAACAATTAGGAACTTAGTATTTACCTTCGAGCTAAAAGATGTAACCCTTTCTACTTCGAGCTGCTTCTCCACTTCTTTCACACAAGTAATTCCTTGAGTAATATTCTCAAGATTTTAAAGCTCTTCTTCACTCTATAAGGCCTCTACACTAATGTCCCTTGAGTACATCTCAAGTTGAGATAGTTGTGCCTCTTCACTTTATGATTTTAGGAGGTCTAGAGCTTCCATCATTTGACCCACCCATCTAGCTTACCAAATTCTGGATGCTTGCTTTTATCTCCATTTGAAACTGTTGAAGCTGCTGCTGTATATTTTATTGAAATGGAAAAGTATTAGCATTCATAATATTAATCAATTATTTTAAAGATGTTCCTGAGTTTTGATGGATCTCTAGATTTTAGAAACTAGACCAAAATTGCCTTTCATGATGTTGGAATTGTAAAGTATTAACAGTAACAACATTAACCAATTCTTCCAAAGATGGAACTGGGTCATAATAAGAAACTTTTGGTCTATACGAGAATTGTTATGCCTTGTATACTATCAAGGTAGTAATTTTTCTAGTTATCCCATCCATAACTAAAGTTAGTATGAATGTTCCAAACATGGTCATAAGATTGGGAATATGAGTTATAGAAAAAATTACTTCTGTTCACGAATTTTTTTTCAACACACAAACACTAAACAAAAAGTGAAAAGATCAAGAATAACTGAAAGTAAGCTAATTACAAACAAGCTTGTACAAAAACCAATTAAAATAAAAAAAAACTAAAGTACCACACTCCCCAACAATAGCGCCAAAATTGGGAGCGCATCCTAACACAACTCAAAATAAACTAGACCTACAATTATAGCAGTGGTGAGTCTAAGTCGATCCTACAGGAAGTGTGTGTAAAGCTTTTGAGCTAATATTAATAGGCGTTTAGGTAGGGGGTTTGGTTTGGTTTAAAATAAGAAAATAAGACAAAACTAAAGTAATATAAACAAATTAAAGAAAACATGGAAAAATGATGAAAGTGATGAATTCGTTAGGAATCTGGTTCTTTAATTCAATCTCAGCCTACATCTAATTAAACATATTTTATTGATTTGTTGTTCTTTTACCTCTCCTTGAACTATTGGTCATAGATTAACAATAAGCTCTGTTAATCTTGGTTTTCCCTTATGTCATGTTTAATTAAGAGTTGCTCGTTAAATAAACCTAACCACCGAACAACCTAGGATATGTTCTCTAGATTTAATTGGATAGTTGTATTATGAATTAGGAAAACAGACCAATCTAAGTAACAACCACATAAGCTTGGGTTATTTAACCTAGGATATATTATCCCTAATGATTACGAACGATATCAAGAATATGATTATCCATACATGAAAAACCAAACAATTAACATAGGATAACACAATCAATCAATAAGAGAGAAAGAAACAACAAATACAAAGAAGAAATGCTTAATCAAGTCATCGACATCGAAGTCACCTCCAAACTGATGTCAGGATGCTAGCTCTCTATAAGTCTCTAAGGGATTGGATCTTTTGCCTTTCTTGTTTTCAAAATTGGGCCTTCCACCCCTCTGGATGTTTTCCCAAAATGAGACATAACACAAAACCCATTCGCTCATTCTTCCTTTCCTTTAAAAGGTAATTTAGTCATCTTGCCTAACAAGCAAGATTCACATTTATCATATGATTCACTTTAGGTCAATCGGTAGGTATCATTCATACCAATTGCATTTAATTATACAACTATCGACTTGTGCCATCAACTGCTAATTTAGCACAATGGATTATCAATTCTTGATATGTATACTACCCAACTTTGCCTCTATCTACGTTGACTTTAGGTTTACCCAACAAATTAATGCTTCCAATTAGGACCATCCCATTAATCCAAAAATCTAAACTCCATAGTTGGAACATAATTTTGCAGAATGGGCATGGGTTTGCCCAATAACCCAACTCTAGAAGAACTCTAGTTCTTGCCATCTCAATGGAAGGCATAATTCCTAATATTTTGGTTGAGGGATTTGGTTGAGGGATTTGTTCTTAGGTCTCATTAATACTTAGAAGGACTTATGTATATCTCAAACATTTATATTCAGATAGTTACTATAACTATATGGCATGATTATGGATGCCTCAATTAAATTGAACCTATGTCCTTAACCACCCTATCATGCTTTTTTAACCAACCCTTAAAATGCATCTAATGTAAGTAACACATAAAGAAGGTTTAATTTAAGTTGTGACTTGACTATGCATCAAAAGTTCATGACTCAATTCAATTTTTAAACCGAATTGGGTGCTAGTGTTAGTCTCGACCAATTTGAATTATGTAAGTGATTCAATTAGGAACCTTGAAATTCAATTATTTTGATTTCCAAATTAAACACTTTAGTTCTAGTACACATACCTCTTTTCTAGTCGCACTAAAAATACAATGATTTACTAAGATAAATTCTAAATAAATCCCTAGGGTTTCCAAGATTTCTAAACATCAATTAGTCATCTAAAACATCCCTAGGTCATCTCAAATTTATTAAAACAATTTCAATACAAGCCAAAAATATCATGATGGCCAAAATAATCAAGATAAATGAGTTAACCTACTAGACAGTAAAGAGATCGATTTGATGTTCAGAAATTTTCCGAAACCCTAATTTCAAGCACATGCACTTTGCATGATACTGGGATCAAAATAATATATTTCTTATTTGAAAAAAATGTTTCAAGGTCTTATAGCCGAAACACATACACATAAATAATAAAACAAGTTAGCCCCATCACCTTTCCAAAAGTTGACCAGTGTTGACTTTGACTTGATCTATTAATTGAATCAACTTCAATTAATTTTGGAAAAATTCCAGAGTCTTATAAACATTCTAAATGTGCCTAATAAAAAATTCCAAAATCTAATTCCTAGTAATTCTTTATGAACCAAATGAAATTAGCAAACACATCATATGTCTACTAACACTTGTCATACATCACCAGCATGTATGTAAAATTGAGAATAAATAATTGATCACTTCAAAAATTGGTATAATGCATCTCATACATGTGGAAACATCATATGTGCATGTTCATGAAGGAAATTCATAAAAGCAATTGTTTATAACATTATTTTGGAATTTACAAGCATGCATGTTCATCAGATTTCTAGAATTTCCCTAAACTTCATACATGCATTAGGCTGAAATTAAATTGTAATGAAATAGAAAATGACATTTGATTTCAATTTCCTTTAACATAAAAATAATATAAACCTTATAAATATATTTGTGAAAGAAAATTAGAAAAAAATTTCTAAAAGTATTACGAAAATTTCAAAATCAGCACATGCATTCTGTTTTCTAGAAATTCCTTGAA
>JAOQMP010013618.1:0-12967 GCA_027563575.1 Erythroxylum pedicellare
ATTACATATTTCCACTCATATTATATTGTAAGGGCAATTTTGCCATTCACACTGTTTTTTTGTTTTGTCCACTGCAACCAAACACATTTCTGTCGTCGGGACAGAATAGTTTTTTTTGTTTTGTCCACCATAACCAAATATCTCACTGTCTTTAATTTTTGTTCTGTTCCGTCTTCAAATTTCTGTTCCGTTCTGTCTTTACTCTCTGAAGACAGTAACTAAACGCAGCGTTAGAGTGGCAACCAAGCCTTTTAAGGAATGATACGAACCTTTCCTCTTGCCCTATCCAAATCCAACAATGGGATCTTTATCTTAGTAGAAGGTTCGTATGACATTAAAATTCTTCTTCCTTTTTAAGTCAAAGTCTACAGTAGAAGTACGATCCCAGAAATTTAATAGTAAAGATAAGATGGCCTGAAAATATTCTACAAATGGACTTGAAATTAGCCATTATCTTAGACTCTAATTCTTTGCAGGTCATTTTCGCCTCTTTTTTTATGAGTAGTTTTTCCCTAATTTTGAATATATTTATATATTTTTAATATTCATTCAAATTCTAACAAATATGATAGCCATTATGATGCCATACAACTAACATGACATATCTTTAATCGGGCCTACTTTGCCACTTGGAATGTTAATAACTTAAGTCCTAAAGAAGTCCTCCTACTCTTGTGATTTTCTAGATTTTAAATTCTTAAATCAATAAAGATCAATCTTTTGTTATGCCTTGTATTTTTCTTCCTATAATTTTATGTTTTTTAATCTTATTTTAAGTATTTGTTTAGGTTATATTGGCAAACACATGAAGATGAAATTATTATGAAAATGTAGTGTTGAATTTATTATGAAAGTTTCAAGGAATAATCTTAATACAAGGAGAAGATTTGCAATTTGTGATTAGTTTAATCTTAGGGAAAATATAAAAGTGTGTGGTTTCTTTGGATAGATTTTCCAACTTGGTTATATAAGGTTCTTTAAAGAAAGGCGCAATATTAGGAGAATGAAACCTCTAAATTAGAAAAAGAAAAAAAAGGATATGATTAGTTTTTAGATTCTCTTAGGTTGAGTGTTTTTCATATTCCTCTGGACTTAAAAATAGAAGAAGCAAACATTTGGATTGTTAAGATAAAAAAAAGGGTGAAGATGCTAGATGAAGGAGTTGTCGTTGATCTCTTTTTTTTTTTTTTTAAATTCATAATTTTACATTTTACTAATCAAGTCATATGTAATATATTCTATAATGTAATATGTGTAAGCTGGTGGTGTTAGTTTTGTTTTATGGATCATAAGTTTAGACTGTAGTATGTAAATGCACTAATTAGTACTAATTTAATGAATATGATATTAAGCAATGTTGTTGTTAAGAGCAGTACATCAATACTTATACACAAAGGATCCATACTTATACACCAGTAATTGAATTTATAATAGATATGGAAATTGATCAATTAAGAAGTTGTTTTGTCACAACACAATCATTAAGAATTCAATTGTCAAATATGTTTATAAAATAATTTATAATACATACAGAAATTAAGTCAAAGTAGAAAAGGATAATTAAATTTTCTCCGATTAGTAATTATCAATGTCCATTAAAAAAAGGGAAATATAAGTATCTATAGCTCCATATCATACTGATTAACAAATTATGGTTTATATTTAGAATTTTATTTCTCAATGACTACTCCAAAATGACTTGATTCCAACCTAGCCATTTTTATCAACCTTTTTCCTTGCTTTTTGCTGAACTTACACAGATCTTATAAAAAAAAATATTAGATTCATACTTGCTATTATTTTGACTTGACTAGTTCCTTGATAATGGTCAATAAATAAAAGATTGACATTTAACTAGTCTATAACTTACTAAACTCATTTCGGTTAGTGTTATACTAGTTGGTTAATGTATTAGTTGAAGGCAAAGTCAATTTTCTAGCTTTTGACTCATTTAGATTTTCATTGTAAGTTGACCGTTTACTAGCTCTTTTATCTTAGACGTATTTGAATGGATTTGTAAAGTAATGTTGTGATGTGTTTATGTTATGTGCATTACTACTACTAAATTTGTCTTTATTGTTAATCTATTACCTATATGCTAAACTAAGTGTACCTGTTATTATTGATGAATAATACAATAGTAAGTAGAGTATCAATCTCAAAGAAAGTGGATTGGATTTAAAATCCCTCTTACTTGTTTAATTGGTTGGTTGGTGTTTTGGATAATAAAACAAAAAATGAAATAAAACCTAAATAACGAAAAAGAGAATTAAAAGAAAATAAATAATCAAATAGAGAACTAAATTTTAAATTAATCCTTGGATAAGCAATTCCCTTATTATCATCATCTTTGGATTCATCATTTAACTAAACTAGAATAGATAAGTTATCTAGACTGACAAAATTTTCTTGACATTGAAATTGCAGTATGTCAAGTCACAACCATCTACTTTATGGTTAGTTAATTCATATCTCTACTAAGCACGATACTTTGAATGCATTAAGCTTTATAAGATCCTGTGAAAGATTTTTATCCTAACACTATAAAGAACATATAGTTCTATCTCTGGCATCCCATTCAACCCCTTATATCTATGCCATAGTAGGTTCTCTCAAATTATTCGTAAGCTAATTTAGATCAAATTTAAATACTGTTATGAATAAATCAACATTAAGATTAATCAAAGATAGTTCGTAAATATTTATCCCATTCATAATTTAAATCAAATCAATATATACAAAGATAAAAACTAAAGTTTTGTTTATCTAAACTTTGAAAATATTTAGCCATTAGTCATCTTTAATCTAAATAATAATAAAGAAGACAAAAGAAGTCAATAAGAACTTTTTATGTGTTTTAATACTATTGATTTTTTCTTTATTTATAAAATATTACCCATAACCTAAAATAAATGTACCCATCTTTGATGAGTAACACAATAGTAAATTGAGTATTATTAATGGCTAGCCCACAAACACTTTTGCAGGCTCAAAGGGGATAAGAAAAGGTGATCCAATCTTACCATATCTTTTTGGTTTGGTAATGGAGACACTTAGTAGGTTGCTTCAGAAGGTGTGAAAGGTACCAAAGGTTTTTAATTTCATTCCAAATGTAAAAGATTGGGACTAACTCATTTGTGTTTTGCTGATGACCTTATATTGCTTTTTAAAGATGATCCTAATTTTATATCAATACTTATGAAAGGTCTTAAAATGTTTAGCACAATGTCTAGTCTTAGTATTAATTGCTCAAAGAGTGGTTTATTCTTATCCAATAAGGACATTCTATAAACAACCTTATCCACCATTTTGGGAATTTCTAAAAAGTAACTACCTTTTATGTATTTTAGCATACCCATGACAGATGCTAAGATGGGAGTCAAAGATTATTCTTTTTTTATTGATAAAATCAATTCCATAATTGCTTTTTGGAGTTCTAGATATCTTTCTTTGGTTGGTAGAGCTTAACTTATCATATCCATTTGAATTCCTTTAGGGTGTATTGGGCAACTCATATTGACTTTCCTCTTAAAGTAATAAAAGCTATTGACAAGATCCTTAACATATTCTTATGGTTTGGTAAAAAGGAGAAGAGGAGTTAGAAAGATTTTTGTAGTGGGCTTGTAATTATTTCTCTCTAATGACTCAATAATGTTCTACTTATGAAGAGAGTATAAAGATTACTCACAGATAAGTAGACTTTATAGTGTATACAAATCCATACTTATTTTATAAAAAATAGTAGCATGTGGGACTTCAAGGTAGAATCTCTTGCTTCCACTATATTCAAGTTCATTATGAGGATGAGGGAAAGGACGAGACTTCACTTTATTCATCTAATTGAAAATAGGAAGAACACCTTCTTTTAATTTGATAATTAGCTATGTATTAGGTTAT
Organism: Erythroxylum pedicellare; assembly: GCA_027563575.1. Classification (NCBI taxonomy): domain Eukaryota; kingdom Viridiplantae; phylum Streptophyta; class Magnoliopsida; order Malpighiales; family Erythroxylaceae; genus Erythroxylum; species Erythroxylum pedicellare. Next base: position 3,898 of record JAOQMP010013618.1, read on the forward strand.
GATTAGCCTACATGAAGCTGAATCTCTTAAATCTTTTATTGACTTACAAAATTTAGTAGCTCAAGCTCTCACTGAGAGGAACCATATCATATATGCTATTATACCAACAAAGTTGAAGATTGAAGTTAACTAGACTTCCTTTACTTCAGATGAAGATTGTGTAATATGGAGAAACAATGTTGATGAAAGATTCACCAATTCAACCTGTTTAAAGGTGATTATAGGTGACTTGGACAGATGTAGTTTGGTTTGATCATCATCATCCTCGAGATTCTACAACTTTATGGGTGGCTATGTTGAATAAGCTACCAAATCTTGATAGAATTGTAAAATTCACTCAACTTCCTAATTGGTGCATTTTTGGTAAGAGAGCCAAGGAAATTTTTGATCATTTTTTTTTCAAGTGTAGCTATGTGTTCAACAATTAGAAAGTTTGTTGCATAGATGTTTAATCTCTAAAGTTCCACATAATATTATCTAAATCAAAGATTTGTGCACTGATATGAGATTTTGTAATATAATTGTGAGATGGTATTTTTTTTTCATTTCCTTATCCTTTATTTTTACTGTTGTGTGGGATGAAAGAAATACTCAATTTTCCATGATATAAAAGTTTCTAAAAAACAGTTTGGTATCCTTCTAACGTAGAGGATAAGTACATATATTGGCATACACAGACACAAGGGATTAGATCTTCATTTTCTCAAATCACATTGGGGAGTATAACTTTCATTTGTAAATCAATATGATGATTAAATTTTCATCTTGTGGTTAGTTGTTTCCTTTGTAGTTTACAAATTTTCATATAATATAACTCTCATTTTGATTGCACTTATGGCTTAATTTAATTATTCATATCTTTTTTTTAAATTCCCTCCTATTACTAACTATTCTAAAGAATGAATAAAAATAATAAGTTGACTGGCTTTTATATAATAAAATAGAAATAAAATAAAACCTAAATAATAGATAATAGAATCAAAAGAAGAGAAAATAATTAAATATAGAAATCAATTTTAAATCAATGCTTAGGTATATGCTTTCCCTGGTATCATTTTTGATGTTTTGATTTAATTAAACTAGAATGAATATATCATCTTAATGACATAATTTACTAGAAATTAAAATTGAATTCTCTCAAGCTATAACCATCTATTTTGGTAGGTTAACTCATAACTCTATCATACAAGACCCCTTTGATTGTGTTAAGTTATGTGAAATCCTATTAATGTTTTTGCCTAAAAATAAAAAGATCACGTAGGTTTATCTCTAGCACCCATATCAATCCTTTTATATCTAAGACATGATCTATGATAGTTGTTTTACTTTAAGTAAATGTATAGCTGTAGCTAGTAGTGGCAAGTATGGGTTGATAAGGACTAGAATTACTAGTACTAACCATCTTTATATTATCTAGTCTAAAAAATTATGGAGATATTGATTGATCAAATTCAAAGTCAAAATTAAAATAATAAAATAAAACAAATCATCATAATTAACTAACTAGAACAAAGATTAGACCAAGAAACAATCAATAAATATGGTGTTACTAAATTGCAAATCCCTCTAGAACTTCCTATACAAATAAGACTTCACACATTCATTTAATCTAAAATTTATGGATCATGAAAATCTCTTAATTACGTTAATATCTTTCTTAATATTTTTAACAATTAATACTAAGTTAATTAATCAAAGTCTATTTCTAATTTAAACCCATAGGTTTATAAATTCATCTATTAGGTTTAGACCTAATATGAAAGATTTATGTCAAACTATCTCTAGGTTTTCATGTAGCTCCTTTTGATTATGCTAGATCAATTTATACAAAGGATTTCTCAATCTCAAATGCATGAAATCAAAGATGAATCAACATTATAGAACATATTAAGTTAAGATAATCAATAACACATAATCATATCTTAATGAAACTAAAAATAAATTTAATTAAATTGAAGTCATTACATTATCCATCTGTCCAAGGGCTCATTTTGTCTAGGTACTATAATGGTATAGTTCCTCACAACAAAAGATATAACATCAAAACTAAAGGAAAATAGAAAATCAAAAGAAACATGATAAAATCCCTTTTAATCTTCATAAAATTCACTTTAGATTGATGGAAATCGACCTCAAATTTGTCTATCTGCTTATTCTTCATTCTTTCTGTGATTTTATATCATTTAGTTGTGCCTTTAGATCTTTGTATTTTTTTCTTTGCCCTTCAACTTTGACTTTTAATGTTTGAAAATTAGGTTTTTGGGTGGTAAAAGTGCAAGTATAAGGTCAAGTAAAAAAACATAGCTTCATCTGAAGCAAATATGTGTATAAATAAAGGGGGGAAAATTTGAACTCAGGTAGGTACACAAGCATGTACTCCTCAAACATAGATGTGTTCATAACCGCATAATTGTAGAACTCTAAAAAACTTACCTTTGAGTGAAACATGGCCATGTTGCTCCAAATTAAAAATAAATAAATAAAGAACAGAAGGAAGCACACAACTATGTACTTGGTCTTATACCTTTATTGCATTTTTATAACTTAATTAAAATAACTTCAAATCACCCAAAACTTGCTTGAATATGTTCCTTTTGCTTCAAATAAGTGAAATACTAACTAAAGATGAAATATGAATAAGTTAAGTACTTGAAACAATAACAACACTAAAATGAATAAGAAAAATGCACTAAATATAAACCTAAAAATGTGAATAATTAAGCACTTATTAATCTAGTTATAAAAAGTACTATTAAATCATCCACAAGTTAGTTTATATCAAATTTAAATATTAGTATAATTAAATTAGTACAAGATCAATTAAATGTACCTTGCAAATATATATCCCATTCATAAATATCAAATCTAATCGAATCAATCCATATAAAAATATAGATTTTTTCCCTATCTAAACATGGAAAATATTGCCACTAATTATCTTTAATATAATGAAAAAAAATAAAATCAAAGAACTCATGTCTTAAATAATCTTAGATGAATATCTTGGTGACAGTGACAACTTAATCTGTTGGAACAATCTCAAATCTTATTTCTTTAATGAAAACGACTTTGCAGTTAACCTTATGATAGTTAGCATACTTCTTAGTAATTAACCCTAATATTTTAGAGAGAATATTTTTTAAAAAAAAAAGAATGTTAAGATATGAAAAGTCTCCAAAACTCTTTCAAAAATTAGGGTTTTTGCACTTTAAGTACATGCATTCCATTTGATGTATGATTTGTGACACATTCACAAGCCAAAATGTGGATCTTTTAGTTCTTTTTGAGAGTAGAAACAATTTTTTGAACCTCTGTTCCATAATATTTAGATCCCTTTGCTTCTTCTAGGGAGTAGACATGGTCTTTAACACATGTATTACACTAGACCATGAATATTTTTAATTATTTTTTTTGGCAAGCAATGGTATAAGGCAAAATCATGGTTTATTTTATGCCACTTTAGGATTTTATCAACACCACTTAATCTTTGTCTAAGCTATGTTCTATGTCATATCTTCTTTTACACCTCATTATTACTAGATAAGGGCTATCACAATATCATAGGCTAGAACATTTTAAACCAAGAATTATTAATTTTCTCTATCTTTTGAAATAGCCTCAAATTCTTTATAAGTATCATCCTAACGTCAAATATTCTCAATTACCTAAAAGTGTAACAAAAAACTAAGTGAATGGGGGTAATTTAGCATTAAAACTAATCAAAATAGTGAGAAAAATATGCTACTTAATTTAAAATGAATTAATGATGTAATATCAATATAGATGAAAGAAAATAGGAATAAAGTATTAATATGCATATAAGCAGAAGTAGGATTGTGTAAATAAGTATTGGCATAAAGTTTATGCTATAATTGCCACAACTCACTTGAACTTACTTCATACAATATTAATATCAAAACATTAATCAATAAAAAATGTTTTGTAAATAACTATAGTAAAAAAAGTAGATAGGATATATAGTTTGATGACATTAAAGTACAAATGGAAGTAATGTTGGTGATGTTTTAAGCTTAGCGGATTTATGAGGATATTTTAGATTATTATGTCCTTATTGAAATATAGCTTGTAAGTTATCAACCTTCATTTAATTGAGAGTTGACATGCCCTTGAAGGTTATTCCCCTAATTTTGTTTTTCTTTTCTTATTTAATGTTCCTAGCATAACCTTTATTCATGGTAGTTGATAGGTGTCTTTCCTTTTTTTCCTAAAATAATTATCCTTGCATTGGATTCATCATATATGCATAAGTAGCTATATATGTTGCCTAGGAGTATACTCACTGATACTGTTCTCCGCTTTTACCCTTTTATTATATATGATACTGAAAGCATCAAAATATGAAATTCCAAAAATATCATATCCTTTACAATTCCAACTTATGACTTTTAAGTTTTCAATATATATAATGTCATCTTATTAAACTTCATAACCATCACACTAATGCCTTATAGCAAGGCAATAAAAGCCAATATATGTGTTCTTCACAACTCTCTTCCTTATTCTCTACTTAAGTCACTTTCTCATTTCTTAGCCAATCCCTTATTTCATTTTAACCTTCATGTAACATAAGTTCCAAACTCTTTAAATATGGAAATTAAAACTTTAGTTAGTAAACATAAATTTGCTATTGATGGCTTCATATAATTATTAATAATATCACACTTAATTTTAGAATTTCTCAAACCTCTCTAAAAATCTCTTATAATTTTTTATACCTCTCTTTCAAATGTAATAACTTTTTTTCCTAAACACTAGAATATTATTATATGTAACATTACTCCAAAATAGGTTTAATAAATTTATACCTATGTGATTCCTTCTCTAGTTGTTAAATATATAACTTACACAAAATTATTGCTCTACTATTGTAAGTGTGTCTCATATCTTAAATCAATTTGTAACTAAAAGAAAATATAAATTAAGCGTTATTTCTTAAAAACAATTGCAAACTCAATTGTAAAAAGGAAGGTCATTAATGTATCACCGTTTATATATCATCACGATAGAACATCTAGTTCCATCTCTAATGTTAATATCAACTTTAAGATTATGTTTGGTTGGGGTTTATTAATGGAATATAATGAAATGTAATATGATTCCATCTTTTAGGAGGAGGGTTATAATGGAATCGAATGGAATGGGATGGAAGACCCTCCTAAAAACAATTTTGTAATATTACATCCATTTACATTATATTCTATTATAGATCATTCCACTCCATTAAAAACTTTACATCCAACCAAACAAGCCTAAGTTATTCTAAAAATAAGCCTATCAGTTCCTTATGTCTACATCCACTAGTGCCTAACATACATGAAACATCTAGTTGTTTTCATCTCTATCCATAGGATTAAACAACATGCCTTTTATAGATCCTTTCAAGAATTCTCCATCAATACCCAAAATTCTTTTGCACCTATTGATCATCCTCTTCTCCCAATAATCAAAATAGCCACAGAAGTTGCCAAAATAGGGTCATCTCTATTTAACACATATCTCTTTACTTTACTTTAGTAATGCTTCCTAGATTATACTCTCTAGCTCCATTCTATAGTCCCATAAGTTTGCAAAAATCATCTTTCACATCTCCTTTCAGTTTCTTAATACCAACCATTTTCAATTTAAGTAACAATAAAATATGAAAATCTATAACACATTATTTCATTGTCATTGTATGAATATGCTTTAAAAATATTAAACATATATTGTTTAAATATTAAAGAAATTTTCAACCAAACAATATATTTATAATCCTTTTTATTTTTGTATACATTATAATTACGTTAAGTTTATAAATATGCAATTAATAGTAACACACCTAGCTTTGACTATAGTCTTACAATTTTTAATAAACTTAACATCATACTTCTTAAAAATAGGGCATTTATCACCATATCCTTGAACTATGATTCACTAAAAATATTTATTTCAAAAGCACCAATCATTGCTGTAGTCTTCACTATAAAGAAAAGAAAGAAAAATATTATGTTTTATATACTAGGTCACCAATATATTTTGCTCTAACAATTGTTAATTATTATTCTAAATTAAGACCTACAAATTCGCCTCTAACACTAGATTTGTTATCCCTTAATCTCTTCATTTATTATTCCTGTAAAATTTTTCGAGTATCTTGTAATTTATCATTTTCATCATCATTGGAATCCTCTTATGTAACTAAATTTGATACAAGGTATAACTCATCACTATCTTTAGTAACGTCTTCCAACACTTCTGTAGATTTTGATGGACTATTCTCTTTGCTTTCAACTATTATTTCACCACTTTCTTATTTGTCTCTTTTCAAATACTAGCTTTGATTTACTTTTTGGTGATTTTATAATAATTATTTTTGTCTTTTTTATTTTCTCTTTATGTAGCCATTTTATTCTTTTTAGTTCTTGGAGTTCCTTTATTCCTTATTATAGCTTCTTGTAAATTTCTATCACCTTTTTCCCTATCCTTACCTTGTTAATTAATTATAGAATATGCCCCTTAATTTCTTTATGGTTCATATAAATATGTGCCATTCTATTCTTAATAAAAGTATATGATACACATATCAAGGGTTTGTTGGTTACTATACCATTTTCTTAAGCCTTCAATAAAGTCCTTTATTAGGATTTGCAATATATATGCTTAATATCATCCTAAGCCTTTTATACTTTAACTTTATAAAGAACATCCTGGAAAATATACCTCTACATCATTGACATTAATAACACTTTGTTGTTTGCTAATATAGTTATCAATTGGGTTTCCCTAAAAAGCACCACCATAATATATATGTATTGAACCATCCTTGGACACCATCTTCCACATTAAAGAAGCCTAACAATCAATTCAAAAGTGAAGAAAGGGAATCACACAAGTAGATTGGCAAAAGGAACTTGAGAAGAGACTAGCACAATTTGAATCTAGGAGAATAACTTGTAGAGAACAAGAAGTCGTTCAAAGAAAACAAATGTAGAAGGTTACATATGAAGGATAACTACAAACGCTAGAGGTCATCACTATGCATATAAATGTTTGAAAGAACATCTATCCTATAGGTGTAGTTAAAAGAGGAGTTATAAGTTGATAAGATTCCTTTTCTAGGCACTTGTCTAGTACTTATAAGAACCCTAATTTTGGTTTATACACCTTTTAATTATGAACTTTTCAAAATAAAATGTAATTTTAAGAACATAATGTTGTTATAGCTAGCACTGATGAGTATAAGTCAATCACACAAGGAATTACCTGCTATCTACAAACTTAACAAGCTAGATCAACTACTATATATGATTGGATAAAGAAAATAAAACAAAAATAATCTAGAAAAGTAAGGTAAAATAATGATAAAAATATATTATCAATGAATTAACTAGATTTAGGCCAAGTTCCTCTAAGACTTTACTATATTTGATTTCATCCTTGATTTAATGAATTATTATAGTTTTTCACTAGAAAAACTTCCACTTCATATTATCTCTTGAGACATATAAGGCAGACCCCACGCATAAGCCTGAGCTTTTGCAGTCACTCAGTAGGAGGCCAATGCTACATTAGATGTAGTCACCAGTATGATTTATGTCTTTGATCAAGATTCATATGCTTTAATAGATCCTGGTGCTACACATTCTTTTATGTCTGTGAATTTTTCTGCAAAATTAAATGTTGAGCCCTAGTTGTTAGAAGTTGGGAAAGTAGTTTCCATACTCTTCGTTAAAAAAGTGTTTATAGATAGTAAAATACTGGTCAAGGGTAAGGAGTTTTCAATAAGCCTGATCATATTGTATATTCAACATTTTGATGTTATTCTCATAATGGATTGTTTTAAAAAAGAGGTTAGGCTGAGTCAATTAGGAAACTAGAGGTGACATTTTGTGAGATACAAAAAGTTTTTCCTACTAGCTTAATGATCGCTATGGTAGCTAGGAAAATACTCCGTAAAGGATGCCAGGGAAATCTAGCTTGCATGATTGAATAGGGTAATGATGAGGTTCAATTAGGAGATACTTTGACTGCTAGAGAGTTCCTAGACATGTTTCTAAAGGATCTTCCAAGATTACCCCCAAATAGGATAATAGAGTTTAAGATAGATTTAACTCCAGAAACCCAACCGATTTCAATTACTTTATACACAATAAATCCAGTAGTGTTAAAGGATTTAAAAGTGAAAATGGCGAAGTTGTTAGATAAGGGTTTCATGAGATCCAACACTTCTCTAAGGGGCCTTCGGTCTTATTTGTTAAAAAGAAGCATAGGAGTTTAAGGTTGTGTATCAACTATAGAAAACTAAACAGAGTGATAGTTCGCAACCAATATCCACTCCTGAGGATTGAAGATTTATTCAATCATCTACAAGGATCTACGGTGTATTCGAACATTGGATGTGTTTTTGCGTTACTCTTGCATGATAAGACCTAAGTTAATTTAGGATGTGTACCTCATTGTATGGATAAGTTCCACTAAATAGACTTTTGTAATTTGGCCATATCTTGGCCTGTATACCTCTAAATTGGATATTTTTAATTTTAGATTAAAATAGAGACGTAGATCTAAAACTTTGATGAAGGAATTAAAATTTGATTATGCATCTAAGATTTTTGAATTCTAGTTTGAAGTTAAGTTCTGGATGTTGTCCTTGTTTTTGAATAGCCTGTAGATTTTTTAGTATAACTCCCAATGTGATTAACCAAATTGCATGAAATTAATTACATTAGAAACTTAAATTACATTAGAAACTTAAGACATAGGGGAATGACATTAATTAATAAGATCATAGGATGATGTGGGAATTAAAGGAAGAAGAAGGATCAATATGCAATTTTTCTAATTGGACTAATTGGATTAAGGGATATGTGACCAATAATAACAAAGCATAAGTGGCCAATACTAATTAAACATCTATGGGAGTCTTGAATGTTCATGAAAAGACATGTGGAGAGGGGAGATGGATGACACTTTGAGGGCTCTAACCTCAGAATTTTCTCCTCTCCATTTCACCTTCTTCATCCCATCATTTTTCATGTAAGAAATCAAGCCAATCTTAGGTGGAAATCAA
>JAOQMP010013663.1:0-12962 GCA_027563575.1 Erythroxylum pedicellare
ATGGTTAAGCTCAGGACATTCCAAGCTTGCGAAATGTAAAATTACAAGCCTTCCATAGGGTAAAATTTGTGTTATAACTTGAGGGGAAAAATCTGGATTGATCTAGGCTAAACTAGACCAAGTTGTCTTCTAGAAAGTTGTAGGTCTTTCTTCTAGCTTTCCAACGGTATGTAGTAAGAAATTTTTGGACATCTAGATCGAGAGTTATAATCCTTAGAAAGGGAAATGCTTAGGAGTATAAAGACATATCATCTGTGATGATATCACATCGTCTATGATGACGTCATTACATCTGTAGGGATGCATCGTTATAAAGATGGATCGTCTGTACAGATGTATCGCTTGTAAAGATGTATCGTCTGTGATGATGTCATATCATCTGTGATGACGTCATTTATCTTAGGAGATGCATCGTCTGCAAAAGCGTATCGTTTGTGATGACATCACTTCGTCTGTGATGACGTCATATTATCTATAATGTTGTATCGTCTTAAGACTTTGCTTCGTGTTAAGTTGACCTCATATCGTCTTAAGACTTTGCTTCATCTTAAGTTGACCCCGCATCATCTTAAGACTTTGCTTCGTCTTAAGTTGACCCTGTATCGTTTTAAGATCTTACTTTGTCTTAAGTTGACCCTGCTTCATCTTAAGAATTTTGCTTCTTCTGTCTTTCTGATTCGTCTGCTTTGCTTCGTCTGCCTTATTTTTTTTGCCTTTTGATTTTAATTGTATCATAAGTGTTGCATTCATTGTTCTTGAATGATTTGTGAAATCTGCTATCTTTTGCTACATGAATTGTGTTGATGTTTGATAAAAAGACTTCGCAAATGATTTCTAAAAAGATACATGTTTATGGAATCAGTTTTCAAGATATATATCAAGTATATGAAAAGTAAGCTTTCGAAAAAGTGCCATTTTAGGCAACAAGTTTACAAGTCATGAATTATATGTTATGTGAGTTTGTGGTGGTCCCCTAAGTTCCATCACGTTTACATTGACCAATTTAAAGGCTTCTTCCACCTGCTAGCTAGTGGCACGGAGCTCCTTTATAGACTCTCCTAAGTTCACAACTACACAAGACCCTTATGGTAATTGTGTAGTATGTTCTATTTTTGGATCCACCCAAACCATTTTGATGTGCTTATGAGCTTATGTTATGTTAGCAAGTTTGATGCATTCATGTTTTATGACTTGTGGATTTTAACTGAAAGCCTAAGAAACATGTGTTCTATAACTCAAAGAAAATTTTCTATGACAACAAAAATGGTTTCAAAATTTTTTCTTATCTTTTTGTTATAAACTGTTACCCACAAGCTTTCAAGCTCAACCCCTTTTTACCTCATCTTCAGGTGATAGCTAAGAGATCAAGTGATCAAGAGCCTAAGGAAAATTCTCCAAATTTGCTTAATTTGTAGTTTGAGTTGGTTTTAGGAAGGCACAACGTTATAGTTGCATACCCAGTTTATTTGTTTAAGAATTGTTGTAATTTGAGACTTTGAAATGAGGTTGTAATATGGCTTAAAATTCCATTAAAGATTTATAAAACCTTATTCTTTTGCTGTTAAGGAAATATGAATTGTGTATGGATGATAATGAGATGATTATCAACTTGAACAGATGGTTTTTGAGCATAAATTGTGGATATATATATATATACATATACATACATACGTACGCCTAAGTGAGATTTATGGAAAGGATAGACAGGAATTATGATCGATCAAATATAGTTGGATGTGATGAGACAAATGAGTTCAAATTTGAGAGTTTCATGAAGTCAAATGGGTAGCTGAATGGTTACGTTCAAGACATTCCAAGGTTGCACCGTGCAAAATTACAAGCCTTCCATAGGGTAAAATTTGTGTCATGACTTAAGGGAAAAATCATTATTGATCTAGGCTGAACTAGACCAAATTTCTTCTAAAAAATTGTAGATCTTTCTTTTAGCTTTTCAACGGTATGTAGTATGAAATTTTTAGACCTATGGATCGAGAGTTATGGTCCTTAGAAAGGGAAATACTTAGGAGGATAAAGATGTATCGTCTGTGATGACATCATTACATCTGTAGAGATGCATCGTCTATAAAGATGCATCGTCTGTAAAGACCTATCATCTGTGGTGACATCATATCATCTATAGAGTTATATCGTCTGTAAAGATGCTTCGTCTTAAGAGTTGCATCGTCTTAAATTGACTTTGCTTCATCTTAAGTTGACTCCTTTTCGTCTTAAGAGTTGCATCATCTAAAGTTGACTTTGTTTTGTCTTAAGTTGACTTTGCTTCGTCTTAAATTGACTCCACTTTGTCTTAAGAGTTGCATCATCTTAAGTTGACTTTGTTTCGTCTTAAGTTGACTCTGCTTCATCTGCTTTTTGCTTCGTCTGCCCTTTTCACTTTAACTACTTTTCGCTTTATCTACTTTTTGCTTCATCTGGTTTCTGCTTCATTTGCTTTCTACTTCATCGACTTTCTGTTTCGTTTGCTTTTTGCTTCGTCTGCTTTTTGCTTTGTCTGCTTTTCGCTTCGTCTTCTTTTTGCTTCGTCTGCTTTTTGCTTTGTCTACCCTTTTTGCTTTGTCTGCTTTTCGCTTCGTCTTCTTTTTGCTTCGTCTGCTTTTTGCTTCGTCTACTTTCTGCTTCGTCAGCCCTTTTTGCTTTGTCTGCTTTCTGCTTTGTCTGCTTTTTGTTTTGTCTACTTTTTGTTTCGTCTGCTTTCTGCCTATGTGACCTAAACTTCTCCTTCGGTACATTAGCCGTCTAATGCTATCGTCTGGTCTATTTTTGACCCTTCAGACGATAGAATCTATCTTTAAGGCCTTCATCAAAGTTGTAGATCTTGAAGTCCTCTTTCGAGCTATCTATTTTGGGAGGAGCTAGAATGAAGTTTGAATAAAAGTAGTGTATGATCGTGACTGAAAGGAGTCATTAAGGGGTTACATAATAACTTGCATAAGCAGGATCGTGACAAAGGAGGATCAATTGGAAGTGCACGATCGTGATAGTAGAGGTATCCTATTGTTTGATAGCTTTGAACACCCTTTACTATTTTGATCATAACTTCTTCTTTGGACCTCTGATTCACTTGAAATTTGGAATGCAAACTCCTCACAAATTTCTCTTCCTCTCCACCAAGTTTCATTGTCATCTGAATTCATTAATAATGAATTGTTGTTTACCAAATGTTCAGGCCTAGAATTTTGGTGATGTTATATGATGAATGAGAGTTTGGATATTGTATGACATGTTAATTTGTTTGGAAATCTATGAATATGTCAAGTTGAACAAATTTATATGTTTTGCAATATGTTCCTCACATAAGAATTTTGAAATGAACCTGTTTTGTTTTAAAACTGTTAAGTCCTAGTTGTGGGTAAATAGGCATGCTTAGAAGGGTCTGCAGTTGCTTCAGTGACACTTTGATGTCTTCTATTATTGACACTTTGATGTCTCCTGTTACTGACACTTTTGTGTCTCCTAGTATTGAGGCATAAGTCCCTCCTGTTCTATGATACCGTTCATGATATCTCCTATATTAGTCCGGTTACCCACTTCTTTAAAATGGATTAGTAGTCTAAATTGTTTTATATTTTGATGTATGTTTAGTTTTGATACAAACAAAGTCTGTTCTGGTTTAAATAATGTTCTGGTATGAAGGGTTTATACCCTATTCTGATATTCAGTTCTGAAATTTGTAGATTCTGATATAAGACTTAAACTATTGGCTTCAATATGAGAAATATTCTATATTGATAAATTATATTCAGTTCTGAAGTACATTATGTTTGAATTATGATATTGGTGAGCTATACTTTGGAAAAAATATATATTATGTTCTATTGTGTTATATTATGTTTTGTGATTCATGATATTTGAATTGCTTTTGAATATGTGAATGTTTAGAGATAATTTTCATTATATAACCTATTTAGTTATTCCCCACTAAGCTATATGCTTAGCAAAGTGGATTTACCTCGAGTAGGTTCAAATAGAAGGGTATAAAGACTAGGATAAAGACAACTGTAGTGACCAATAAAGAGTGTGTTTTGTTGTGAATAATGTTAAATTTGTTGATGTTACTGACTTGTATTCAGTATGAAGAGATAGTTTGTATTTTGCATATATGGTTTGTAATATTTATAAATAGGAAGAAATTTAGATTTTGAGGCATGTAAAATATTTGATTCTATGGTACTACATTATGTATAATATGTTTAAAACATAATGAAATGTATTGTAATGTATGGTGCTTGAGTTTCTGAGAATGCTTGGAATTGTTGGTATGATATGTGCTGTTATGTGTAGCAATTGCATATCATCCCATAGGGTATGTGGATGTTACATATTTTCGTATCAGAGCATGGTTTAGGTGATTCTGGTTTAACCAGTACTTAACTCCTTCTTATACTTAAGTGTAAAAGTTGCGTTTTGGTCTAATGCGGTTTGTCCTATGTTTTGATTATAGAATTAAAGATGGAAAGATCTCACAAAGCTGTTGACGAGGTTGCTAAGAGTAATAATCTTGAGCGATCTCGTCCATCAATATCTGGATCCTCTGGGGTCAATATAGGAAAAGATGAGGTGCCACCTCCTCCTCCAGCTCTAAGAGAGGCTTTAGTTAAGTTGTCTCAGGATATGATTGTTGGACCCTAATTTTTTATTATTATTGATTTATTTGTTGTATTATTTTTAGAATTAGGTCATTAAATTTAGTAAGCATGAATAGAGATTAGAATTAGATGGAAAGATTATAATTAAGCTAAAATTAATATGGGAATGTTAGAATTGAGTTAGCTTAAGTAATTAGGAGACTTATGTTAAAAGAAGGAAGGGTAAACTTGGAAGGGAAAAACAAAGGGGGGGCAATTTAGGAAGAACAAGACAAAAGTTGTCTTGAATTAAGAAAGAAGAAGGGAAAAGTCATGAGAAAGGGAAGAAAAGAGAGAAAATGTGAAAGAAGAGAGGAGAAGAAGAAGAATCGTGGAAGCTAGGGAAAAAGAAGAAAAAATCATGAGAATGAAAGAAAGAAGAAGGAAAAAGAAGAGGAAATCATCTTGTCAAGGTCAGTTCATCTTTTTCTTCTTGCTTTGTTATAGGAGTTAGAGAGAGAAAGAGGTTTAGGGTTACTAATAGTCTGGACATCAGAATCTATAGTCTCCGTCTATTCATGATCCTTATAAATTGGCATAACATTCTAGATTTGCCATGGAATCATCAGTAGAAAATAAGTCAAGCAATTTATCATGCCAACCAGTTTTGAAAATCTTACCGGTAGGCCTTTATTGTTTAGTAATAGAAGAAGGCTTCCAAGTATAGGATATGGATATTTCTACAGATTTAAGTTCTCCATCTTCATCCAGCTTTAAGATGGGAAATTTTTATGGAAGTTTTGAATTTCTAATCACTTCTATACAAATTTTTGCATAACAAATCTTATTTATACTGACTATTTGCAAGTCTATGCAAATTGGTTTATTAAGTGAACTTGCTAAGTAGCCGAGGCCCTCAATTTTCCAGAGTTTAAGAGGAATACTATGAAAATGAGCCCAGATGGGTAAGACACCAATGCCATCCCTATCATAAATCTAAGCCAGGTTTCCATTTTTTTAAAGGGTATGGGCTGGCCGCTCACATGTGAAAGGTCTTGATTCCATGATTTGCAACAAATGTTGTTCAGATGAGAACTTAAACAAGATATTGCTATCCTTTACCAGAATTGTCTTCTCAAGACCCTTGCTACTCCAAAGATATCCTACCAAAGTTGAAGACCAAACTATAGCTCTAGCCTGCAACAGTTCTTTAGGAGGAGATAAAACTCAATCCTTCAGCATATTGGAATAATGTTTTAAGCATATCTTTATAATGTTGAGTGTTCAATTTGTTTTTCCAAGGAACTTTAATCTACGAAGGTTTCTTACTGATTTTAGCTTTGATAGTTTCGTCGATAAGCTGTGAAGCTGAGTGCTTAACATTGATTGTTGCTTAAAGCTCAGGAAATTCACCTGAGTCCAGGGGAGGTGGAGCCTCACCATTCCTGTCCATTTTCAAGGCCTTATTAGGCCTTCACTGAGCAAAGAAGATCAGGAGTAAGAAGATGAACAGTGACTAAAGGGGGAGAAAGAATACAATTTCCAAATTTAGAAAGCAAGGAGGGGTAAGAAGGTAATATTCTAGAGAGAGGCTAGAGAAAAATATTTTAGAGGTAGAATAGGAATTATACCAAATTATTCTATCATTGTTTTATCTTCCCTTTTTTATTGATTCAATTTATGATTGATCTTAGATGTCATAAGGTTTTGATTACCCTTTCTCGAGATCTAATCAGGTCCTAATTAAAAGCTATAATAATATATTTATAAGCTACTCCTAACTATTCAATTGGATTTAAAGCAAGTCTAAGGATAATTAATTCAAAATTAATATCTCTATTCAATAGTTTATTAATTTGATATTTGTAGGTCTTTTAAGCCACCAACTCTCATCATGCATCTTAACACATATGACTTAATTCAATCTCTCATTTTATTACCAGGTATATGTATAACGAATATCACAAAGTATTGATATATGAATTGAATTCAATAAGAATATAGTTTAACAAACAGTAACTCTATTAGTTGACTAAACTAAGTAAGAAAATTAAAGTTTGTGTACAGTGAATTTGTAAAAAAAAAATTAAAGACACACTAATTGATATATTGGTCAATCAAACTAGGACATTAGGCAATCAATATACCCTAGTGGTCGGTCAATGTTCTTATTGGTTAACTAGTGTTCCTGCAAGTCATCTAGTGCATTTGAAAATACTTTTTTTAATTTTAATGCAATTAATTAATACTAATAGAAAATTAGGTAGCATTTGTTTAAGTAATTTTTACATATTTAACTTATGATATGTACCAATTAAGGCTTTATAAATTGAGTATTCTTGTGATTATCTCTTTTAATTTTGTAGTCATATGTTGATTAACTATTTGCATGCCTTAATTATTTGAATTTTGGTAGAGTTAAAGAAACCCCACATTAAGATAATGGAAGGTTTAGGGTTTAATTAAATTTTATATGTAGGAAAGTATTGTATGAGTTATAAAAGGATATTACAAGAGGTTTGAAGAGAGGTTTTCAAAGATAATAAGGTTTTTAACATCATTTACTAGAAAAAGGATGAACTTTTAGGAATAGAATTTTATGAACTAAATGGAGGCTAGTAATGGCTAAACTAAAGTGGAAGCTAGTAATGGCTCTAGCTATTCTAAAATACAAAAAAAAGGTTGCATTATTTTCAGTGATACCATGAAAAGGAAGAGGTTGTATTTTAATGCATCGTAAAAGGTTATGGCTTATGCTTACAAATGACTAAAGTTTAATGAGAATGATTATCGCACTTATTACTTAGAGTTAGTTATGGTGTTTTTATCTAAAGATTTATAAATATTATCTTTATGATAAGAGATGTGAGGTGTATGCAAATCATAAGAGCCTTATGTTAATTTTCATACTAAATGAGTTGAATATAAGTAGAAGGTAGTGGTTATAATTCTTAAAGGATTATGACCTGATGAGTTATTACCACTTAGGTAAGGTAAATATGATGGCAAATGCACTCTACTAGAAAGACCATGGTAATTTTTCAATAGCGAGAAATTCATAACATGAGTTGCATGAGGAATTAAGAAGATTAAAGTTAGAAGTAGTATTATAAGGGTTAAAAACATGATTAAGTAGCTTGAGGTTATAACCAGTCTTGATTATTAATAAGAAAAAAGAAAAATAGGATGACGAGTGGTTGAGGAGGATTATAAAGAGGATGTATTTCAAAGTAGTTTTAGAGTTCTATATTAATAATGGTGGAGTGTTACGATTTATAGGTAAAGTATATACTAAAAGATCCATATTTAAGAAAAAGGATTATACTAGAGATTCATTTTTTATACTTTGTATAATTACAAGGGACTATGATGTACAAGAACTTGTAGAGAAATTCATGGTGGAAAAATATAAGGAAAGAGATAATGGTATAACACAATTTTTTACCTATCATCAAGTTAAAGTAAAAAATCAATGAAGAGAATTAATACTCATTACCCATTACTGAATATAAGTATTAACATATAATTCATGGATTTTATTTCGAAATGAGAATAGTGAGAAGGCATGAGTTTGTTTGTTTATCATGGATAGACTGAAGAAGTTAACACACTTTCAATTTTTTAAAATGTGTTCTTCTCAAGACAAGTTAATAATGTTATACTTACAAGAGATGGTGAGACTTGGAATTCCTATATCTATTATTTAGGACAAAAAACTAAATTTATAACTTAATTATGGAGAAGTTTACAAAATATCTTAGGGACTATATTGAATTTCATTATAGCTTTTCAACTTTGATGGGTAGTCAAAGAAGAAATTTTGATTTTAGAGGTTTAGGATTATATGGAAGTTCAATCCCCACTATGTAGAATCTTTTGAGATCTTTAAGATGACAATAGTAATAGAATATCTTTTCACATTACTTTCGGCATTATCTATTATTTGTAATTTTTTATTTGTTAATAATAGGGATTTCTATGCATAATTCATCTTATATTTTAGATTTTGCACCTTAAAGCTATAATAAGATCTGAATATGCAAAAAAATCGGTATAGTTGTGGACCATAAGGATTAGGTTTTAAGGAATATAGTGATTTCTTATGTCAAAATGGTGTAAATCATTGAGAATAAGAGGTTAAATGGAAGTTAGAGGAGAGGATCAAAAGGAAGCATCTACCAACTTTTAATCTATTAGGTTAATTAAGTTTTAAGGAAAAATGCTTATTTTCAAGAAAGAGAGCAAGATGAGATCTTAAATTTTTAAGAATTATTGTGTTTATTTAATAAATTGATGTGTTCGTTTTAATTTGGCTACTTAGGTGTTTTAAAGGAGTGAGATTATGAGAATTATGTTGAGCATTAGGTTAATCTATACGAAGTCTATATTGTTAAGAAACTTAAACATTTGAAGTTTATATGACTTAATGAAATATGGAAAATGATGTAACCTTTTTTTCTTGTTTGAAAAACTAGGGTATTGGTTAGCCAATTAAAGAAGAATGTTGAATTTTTAGTATATTGAGTTCTTAGAAAAAGATAGAAATACATTGACTAATATATCATAATATTTTACTAGTGTACTTATAAAGGCTAAAAGTATATTTTAAATATTATTTTTTTATCATAATACAAATTGAATCATAACATTTTAAATTGTTAAATTTTAGTCTTGGTAGCTTCAAAACAAGGCTTCATCTATAATGACATGTTACATTTATTATATTTTAAAAATTAATTAATGGGTCATATTGTCATGTGTATGCCATATGAAGTAGTGAAGCCCAAGTGGCTTATTAATTTATTAATATTTTATAATTAGTTTAATTATTATTTTTAATTATTTTTAGTTAAGTTTTTACCTTAAATTACTATTCTAACTAAAACCCTAATTGTGAAACCCCAATTGAAATTAGAATCCCTAATTAAATATTGAACATTTTTTCCCCTTTCCTCCTTGAAAATAAAATCATAATTGCTCCATCTCTCAACAACTCCTTTCACTTTTTATTCTTTAGTCAACATGAGATGTCAACAAATATAATAAGTTGTATGTTTCAATTAAAAAAATTAATAAAGTACTGGGACAAAATTTTCAAAAATAGAAACATAGAAAGAAGAGATCTTTTTGCATTAAACCATAAAACATTGATCAATTAGATCATATTAATTTGGCACTTGCCTCTTCAGTATCAAAAATTCTAACCTCTTTATTGACTTACCCATATAAGGTATGGTGTGGTGGTTATTCTTTTTCATAACCAATACCCATATTATATGGCTAAATTTATGTTATGGAACTCTAATATATTAACTTTGAATACTATGTTGCTTATTCAAGGCTTCAAGAGCAAGGGAAAAATAGAAATGGTATCAAATATGAAGGAGTTATTGATTGAAAAAAACAGATTTTTTGTAAACAAGGATTTTTGGGATTTTACCATGGCTATGAAATTAATTTAATGAGAACAACTCTTATTGCTATCATTATATTTACTAGTTATAAGATGCTAAAGAGGAATCTAGAGCAGATTTTGCCTCTGGAAGAGAAGCGTACAAAACCCTAACCTATATTTGATAACCATATAAATATAGAACTTATTAAGAATAAAAAGGAAGTGGGAGTTAGAAGGGAAATAATGGAAATATTATTGGGCAAACAACATAAATATTATTTGCAGGAATGGGAGGAGAAAACTAACTCCCATAAATAACATAAGTGCTTCGGTATAATAAAGCATTAAACTTTTAAGACAAAATAAAAAGAAATTTCTTTAAGTAGAAGCTGACAATTAAAAGATTAATTTGAGGAAGGAAAACATAGCTCAAAGGAACACATTGAGGGTTAATTATTGCATTTGATTGTAGAGATGATAATTTTAATAAATATCATTATATCTATGAATAAATACGAAGCATGAAAAGAATATATTAATTATAAAATATTATTAATTTTTAATTTTCAAAAAATGTATCCTCAATTAGCTATTGATTCAATTAACATCATTTGTAAACTATTTACAAAGTGTCATTCTACCTTCATCAAGATTTTTCAAATCAATTCTAATTGAGAGCAACATAACATTCTCCCTAATTACTTTTGGGTGATGAATCCTATCTTGATCGCATAACTAATTCCATAAAATTTATGCTATATCCAATGACTACCAATTGAATGACTTATGATTCGAATAGGTCATAAGTAGTATCAAAACATGGCAATTCCTATACAAGATAATTTTGGAGACCTCAATTCAAAAGATCACTTATATAATCATCATAATGAGAATTTCCATAGACATACAAGTAATGTTTCAAATCAATTTCTCATATTATGTCTTCCCATGAATTTGTTCTCTAGCAAGCACCCATATGTTTGTTTAAGTATCTCCATAATTTAATTTATGAGATCGATTATTTCCTCCAAAAGAAAAAACATAACGTGTGTTAGGCTTTTTACATTTTATTAATGTTCAATTTTAATAGAATTGTGACTAGGAACAATTTTAGGAGAATACATAAATGTAATATGAATCTTATAATTATAATCCCATTATAATTTTATTTGAAATATATAACCCAAGGACTTTATGATATACATCTAAACATGTACAAGATAAAAAATGTCTTTAAATAATCGTCACAAAACTACAATCAAATCAATTAGTTGTGGAGCATAAACCAACAATCTCCTACTTATACTAATCCAGTTGTTTAAGTATCTTATACCCTATCACCATATGAAGATTATACAATTACTAGGACAGTGGTTTAATAAGAGAACTGTATAAGATTCTCTATGGTTCACTTGCTTAAATCTTACAACTTTCATCTTAATTATTATCATAATTAAGAAAAACTACCTAAATACATCCTTGGATCTTTTATGAGACCTTATCTCCTTTGACAAGCCCAATGGCCCTAATGTTCCATAATACATTACTTTCTTGAACAATACGAGGAAATATAATAAGTTCACTATAGTACTTTTTGATCCAATTAATCATTTCCACTAAATGAAAAATGTATTGTAGCTTAATTAGCAACCATTGCTACATTGGAACCTTTCCAATCTATAATGATATTGTTCTTAAATAAAATAGACCTTATCTGGGATTTATTTCTAAAGTAACATCCATGTATCCTTAAACTCAAATATCAACTTATATATAGAATAATGGATATCTTTAATACTTCACAAGTATCTAATATCTCAAATACTAAACATCTTTAATATATTATCTATATACTTGTACTTATAATAGGTGAACAACTTCAATCTATCTCTATAGATCTAGTTCCCAAAATTAAGCTGTTAACTTTTCATATTCAAGAAAAGTTGTTCTTGGATAATTATATTTTCGACAATTGAAAATTAAAATGATTCTTCTTTATAAGTAATATGTCTCTACATACTCCCACTGAAGAGAACAACTATACTCCCACTAACCTTCTTGTAGACATGATGAATTCACAATCATCTCAAAACAAACTCTTTGAATTCATCGTGAAAGTGAATCTTTTAATATCTTATAGCCTTTCAACTATACATCAAATGTATCAACAAAGGCAGTTTCAATTAGATGTATTGTCATGAAATTTGAAATTTTCAAATTGTATCTTACTCTCACTACTTATCTTCTATAAGTGTTTACTGAAATAAACAATTTGTTTAATAAGTCTGTAAGATTATATCTAACCTTTTGGATATCCTATGATCTTTTATTATCTAGTTTAGCTCTAAACTTAATGGATATTTTATGCTTTATCCAAGCATCAAATCGTTAACTTTGACTCTTTTAAAGATTTAGAATTTCATATCTAGTATGAAATGTTGCTAATTGTTTCAATTGGACCAAATGAAGGTAAGTCATTGTATTAGGTATAGCTATAGAAGAAATAATATTGCATCTTATAATATCTCATATTATATTTTCCTCCTTATGTAAATCCATGCTCTTATGAATTTACTTATAAAGGTATCTAGCAAAGAATCTCATTCCTATAAATAACCAAAAATTTTAAACTCACCACAATGATCTCATTGAAGTGCTTCAACATTCTAAACTCTTAATTTCTACTTAGATTTAAAAATTGTGAACTTTTCAAATTTTAAATCATTATTTCATTTAATACCTATGACTATATCACATAAAGTCATTATTAATCTATTGAAGTATTATTATTATCCTTTTGTGAATTTTTATTCTATATAATACATCACACGTATAAGATTTAACAATTCAATACCATCATCATCCTTTCACTAAAGGTTGATCTAGTTATTCTTCAACTTAACAAGTTTCATATAATTCACAATCAAAATAATACATATATCCTTATATGTAACTTTGTGATTTTCATTATATTGATTTAA
>JAOQMP010013673.1:0-12961 GCA_027563575.1 Erythroxylum pedicellare
GAATTATTTGGTAATATATATGTGTGGGCTATCATAAATATTTATAATAGATAATGTGTGAAAGTAGTGATGTATATGTGTCTAAAAGAAACTTTTTTCCTGAATTGTGAGCATGTTGTAGACTAAACTCTAGCCACTTATACTAAGACTTATTAATGTCCATTAAAAATCATAGAAGCAACTTATATATTTAAGAACCAAATATAGAATGTTGGATATAATATTATGGATTGTTAGAAATGAAAAGAAGATTCAAAGCTATAAATAAGAAAAAAAAACATTTCTAAAGAAGTTATATCTTTTAACTTGATCCTCATGTTATGAATAGATGTGTATGAACAATGGTATAAGGCATGTCATTCATTATTTGGAGATCAAGTAAATCACCCTTCAACTTGATCCTTATGTTTGAAACTTTGAATTGAAATTATTCAAAATTGTTGGAAATGCAATTGTTGAAAAATGGAAATTGTTTATGTATGTTTTGTGATTGTTGGAACTAGAAAATGTTTATGTATATTTTATGTACTTATGTTTGTTGAATAATTGAATTGTTAGTTTTTAACTTATGGTGATTTGTATTCGATGAAATTGACTGTGTATGATGTATGAGTTATATTATATAAGATGGACATGCTTATTGTGTAATGAAAATATGTGTTCTTTATTTTGATATATGCATTCATTTATTTTTATAGATAAATGGAAGGAAGCTCAAGTACTTTTGATCAAACCACTTTAGGAAGATAAAATGATCCAACTTTGGCTCATGCTGTATGGGTTCCCGGTATGAGGAACTATACTATTTGCTTATTTTGTAACAAGCATTTTAAAGGTGGAGGAATAACCCGATTAAAGAAGCATTTAGCAGGGGTTAAAAAAGATGTGGAATACTGTAAAAAATTAAGTCATGATATGAAGTGGCAGATAAAAACTTTGCTTGAAGAATATCAGCCTGAGAAAGATAGAAAGATAAGGTTAAAATTTGAAATTAGTAGTGAAAGTTCGTTTGCTGGTTTTCGTGATGATTATAGAAATGTTAAAGACGGTAGTGCTAGTGATAGTGTTTCATCCTAGGCCTAGCAAGAAGTGAATGTTACTCCTGAACCTGATGCTAGGAAAAAAAGAAGGTAGGTTACTAATTTTTTGCACCACAAATAACTCCTAGAGCCCAACCTTTAATTCGTAGTGCAATACAATCAAGGGATGCGGCTCACAATGTTGATATGAGAGTAGCTAAATGGTGGTATGATACAGTTTCATCATTTAATGCTTACCAGTCTTACTATTGTCAGCCTATGGTGGACAATAGCCTCTTACGGTCTGGGATACATAGCTCCTCCAATTGATGATTTAAGAGGTAAACTTTTAAGTTGCTCAGTTTCTAAAATTAAATTTTATTTAGCTTAAAGAAGAATGAATTCGTTGGACCCCAAATTTTTCTTAGAAGTTAGAACTATTATATGTGAAATGTTGGAAGTTAAAAGCTGGAAAATGTAGTTGAAACATGTTCACTAAGTATGCTTCGATGTTTTAGCCATAACTTTTTTTTAGTTATCCAAACGAGATGATTCTTAATTTGGATTAAACTT
The DNA here is from genome assembly GCA_027563575.1 of Erythroxylum pedicellare. Taxonomy (NCBI): domain Eukaryota; kingdom Viridiplantae; phylum Streptophyta; class Magnoliopsida; order Malpighiales; family Erythroxylaceae; genus Erythroxylum; species Erythroxylum pedicellare. Next base: position 1,593 of record JAOQMP010013673.1, read on the forward strand.
GAGAAATAGGGATACAAATTATCTGATGAAATCAAGTTCTAATTCAGTCCCTAAGATTTTTAATTTTTGGATTGAAGTTGAACACAAAATATTATTTCTGTATAAGAATAGTTCAGAAATATTTAGGGTATAACATTCAAATTTACAAACAAAATTGAATGATTTTAGTTTCATTAGAAAACTAAGACAATGAGGAACATTTTTTGAGAAGGAAGTGTTATCAAATTCCTTCAATTTTTCCATGATCATTAGTTAGGCAATTAGAAGTATAAGATATTAGTTTTAAAGACAAAAGGAGGGCATAATGGGAAGGACAAGACAAATGAAGGGTAAAAGTGGGAAAGACTAATAAAATGTGGCTTGAAGTAAGAAAGAAGAAGGAAAAAATGTGGAGAGGAGAGAAGTTGTGAGAGGTCAAAAGAAAGAAGGCAAAAACGTGGAAGAAGTGAGGAGAAGAGAGAGTTCGCGAGAGTGTATAAGAGAAGCTTGGAAGGAAGAAGAAAGAAGAAGAAATCAAGCTTGTCAAGGTAAGTTCATCTTTTTCTTCTTGCTTTGTTAGAGAAGGAGTTAGAGAGAGAAATGGGTTTTGTCTAGAGAATGGAGGGTTTATATTAGAAGAAGATGATTTAAGAGAAACCATTTGATTTTTAGGGTTTCTAAACTAGGTTTTGGCTTTTCTAACCTAGATGGACTATAGGTAGGTTACGTTTGAGCTTGATTTATGTTGATTACATTTTTATGATTATGGAAGTTTTAGGGGGATTTCCAATTGAATGTGGATTGAATGAGAATTTTGGTTATGTTAGGAAATCAAAAAAACCCTATTCAAGAGCAAAAGGAAGGGTACAATTGAGTTTGGATTTTCAAACAAAATAAGGTGGGTAATTTATTTATAGTTATTGTGTGATTAGGCAAATTCTTACCTATGTGTGTGAATGGTGATTTCTTGAGATGGATTTGCTTGAAATTGAATTTTTGTGACTTTATTGGAAATGCATGATGCATTGTGATTATGTTATACCTTGAAAGAGGTTATAACATTTTGAATTAAACGAAAAGAAGAAAAAGCATGAAAGTATAAGCATATGACAATATGATTTTGAGCATGATTATATGCTTTTGTTTAGGCGAGAGTGGGACCATTCTATTCATCATATACACGTTGATAAGAGCCTTCTCCCGGCTGCCCGCTTGTGGCATATGAGCTCTGAAAATAGACTTATTCTGTTCATAGTGCAAACTTTAGTTTCTCCATTCTGTTTCCATGGAACCCTTGATCCATTTGTTTGTGCATTGCATCTTTGAATTGTCAAGTATGGTGCATAATTGAGTTTTATGTTTAATGGATAAAGTTTATGTTTTGTGTTATGATTTTGAGCTAAAATGATTAATGCTTATGTTGCTAAAATACATTGAGAATGCTTGAATTGCTGGATGTATATATATACATATGCCTGAATTTGTGACTAATTACCAGTGGCTATAAATACCTTAGCCATTGAGTTGTGTAGCTCAACCCATCATTTTCCCTCCTTAGGTGCAGACCAGGAAGATCGTTGATCCTTGCAAGGCCTTTGGACAAACTCCAAGATAGTTAGCTTTTGTACTAAGTTAGTGACTTTTGGATAACTTTATAAGCATACTAACATTGAGCACCCATGTATTTCATATCTTGTGTTAAGACTTTGATGAGATATTGATATGTAATTAAAGCTATGTATGAACTTTATTTTGATTTAGAAATGAATTTAGAATGGAAGAAGTTCCCTTTGTGTATGTGCTTATTTATCTTATAGTTGTACATTTCATATTTCATGTCTTTCATAGGGGTAAGATTGTGTACTGAATTTAAGGAAAAAAATGTATTAATCTAAGTTGAATTAGATAAAGTTTTCTTCTAGAAGTTGTAGCTTATCCTCTTATATTTCCAACGGTATAAAGTATGTAAAATTTGGATATCGGAGTTGAGAGATATGAGCATTATAAGTGGTGATGCTTCATAGGAAGTATACATAGGACAACTATGGTAAATGATAAGAATTAGTGGATTTGATGAATCAAATGAGTAGAGATTAGAGGATTTAATGGAACAAAGTTGGTGTTAGAATTGATATGAAGTGGTATTGCACTAGAAGGGGTGAATTTGAGAAGATTACGAGTGAAAGTAATGTTATAAAGGATGTAGGAATCATTGGAGATGATTTGGAGGGGTTTGAGAATCCCCTATATCCGTTAGACGGACTTTAGGTTCGTTAAATGGACCTTCTCAGGTTTGTGAGGACCCCTAGCCTTACCCATGTCCGTTTAATGGACATTAAGTCTGTTAAACAGACCTTCTCGGGTCTAAAATGGCCCTCAACCCTGTGAATGTCCGTTAGGTAGACATGTATGTCCTCTTTTGGAGATTTACGTTTATGACCCTCTAAATGGTAGAATCTCTCTTTTAAATCTTCATAAAAGTTGTATATCTAGAAGTCCTCTTTCAAACTGTTGGGCTTTGGAAATGGGGTCTAACACTTATGCTTGGAAACCTCAAATTGATAAGAACAAGGTATGAAGATGAACAAGGTTTTCAAAATTGGCAATCACCAAGAATTGATAGAAATCAACTATGAGTAGAGTGAATAAAACATAACAAACATTCCTGCTACGACTAATATTATTGTAGACAAGGTTTTTAAAGATTTACAGTAGGCAGAAGAATAGGGGAAGAATCAAGCATGAACTCAAAGAAGACAATAGAAATGGTAGAGAAAAATTTTAGTGAAAGCACCTAGTCACTAGAAGCAATATAAGTAAAGAATGGTTAAGAATTTGAAATAGTAGTTAAAAAAGATCTAACAGGAAGAAGAAAATAAAACAAAGTGACTTTTGCTGAAATTACTGAAAGTAGAATGAGAAAGGATTATTGCAGGTCACTTAGTTATTTTCCATCTCAGTGGCAGATCATCACTAATCATGATTGTCATCCAAATGGTAGAGTAATAGTCTTATATGATTTTAATGTACTGATAGTTTGTTCGACTTTCATCTTGGATCAGATAATTCACCTCAAAGTTTATGTGATGTCTCTAAATCAGTATCTATGCATCTCACTCATATAATAATGCATATCAGAAAAGTTTCTTATAGAACTAGTTAGGGATTTAGCTAATTCAATCAATATGATTTAGATGTTATTGAGTGACTTTAACTCTCTACTAAAGTTGGAAGAAGAGGAAGGTTTGAGAGTAGTTTGCAGTCCATGATAGAGCTTGGTAAATGTCTTGATGATGATCAAGTAACTAATATCCCATTGGGCGGTTACTTCTAAACTTGGAATAACAAACAAAATGGTCCTCTTCTAATTAGGAAGAAGTTGGACATAAGTGTTTCTATCTTGAGGTGGATGTTTGTTTTTACAAATTTTTTCTTTAAGTTCTCAAACAATTATCTATCTGATCATATACCCATTTTAACCTCAAGAAAAGCAATTACATCCAAATTTCCCTTCATATTCAATAACTTCCTTTTGGATTTAGCAAGTTTTGAAAAAGGAATTTGGAAAGCTCTAATTTCCAATATCAGGGGAACCAAACAATATCTTATTATAAGAAGGTTTCACATTATCAGACAAGAAATTAAGAAACTCTTTAAAGATAATATTGGCATTACACACAATCTAGTCAATACAACTAATAAGGATTTGGAGAATATCTAGCAAGTTATGTATTTCAATCCTGAATCTTAGATTCTACAATTTAAAGAAAGATAAGCCTTACATAATTATTCTAAAGCACTTCTCTATGATTAGTCTCTTATGAAGCAAAGAGACATGGCTAATTAACAGAGAAATGGCGATAAAAATGATATAATTTATTACAAAGACATTGATTTAAGGAAAGAATGAAATATAATCATTTTTCTTGAGCATGGAAATGTCTACCTTAATTCTCAAACATTACTATTGCAAGGAACCTACGAATATTTCAGTGATTTAATGAACAAACCAACATAGGCTCAATCCCCTAAGATGTTCCTTAAACAGATTTGGCAAGATACTATCTCAGCCAGGATGCTGACCTCCTATGTAGACCTATCACCATGAATGAAATTAAAAACACAATGGAGTCACCTCACCCTCTCAAGACACTAGGTCTAGATGGATTCAATTCAATTTTTTGAGCAAAACTTTGTCCCTCACTAGTAACTTGGTCTTTAATGCTATTATGGAGTTCTTCAATAATAGACCTTTTCTTCAAGAAATTATCAAAATCTTTATAACACTTGTTCCAAAGAATGGTGATCAATTTACTAAATTTTGACTTATTGCTTGTTGTAATTTTACTTATAAAGTAATCATTACGATCATTGCTTAAAGGCTCAAGATAGTTCTTCACAAACACATTAGTCTTGACCAAGGTGCTTATATACTTGGCAGAGTGATTGGTGACAACATACTGATCTCCAAGAACTCACTAATGGTTAATCCAAGAGGAGAGGCAATCCAAACTGTTTTATCAAAATTTATCTTAAAAAGGAATATAACAATGTTGATTAAGATTTCATAGTCAACATCTTATAAGTTATGGAATTTCCAGATCTTTTCATTAATTGGATTAAACAATGCATGCTGACATCTTTATATAGAATCTTGGTGAATGGGCAACCCATCAAATTCTTTAAAAGATGTAAGGGAATTTGATAGGGATCGATATCTTTGTAATAGTTATGGAGGTTTTTTTTAATAATATTCTCTTGATATTTGTTGAGAGAACAACGGGTTCAAATACCACTTAAAATGCAGGAAAATTAAACTAACAAATCTTTCTTTTGTAAATGATCTCATCTTGTTAACAAAGTAGATGCAACTTCCACATCCACTTTAATGAAGGCCTCAAAAATATTTTAGATATTATCTAGTTTATAGGTGAATTGCTCCAAAAGAAATATATATCCGTCCAAAAGTGCTAATTAGCAGGAATCATATAATTGCTGCAATTACTAGTTTCACTTAACAAAAACTTTCAATGAAATATATCTCCTCAGGAGTGAAAGAAAATGATTTCTCTAGTCTTCTAGACAAAATCAACACTAGAATTTGTTCCTGGAGTTCTAAGAACCTATCAATAATAAGGAGAGCATAACTTATTGCCTCAATTCTAAATTCAATAAACACATATTGAGCTGCTCAACTAGCATTTCCAAGTTGCATCATTAAGACGATTGATAAACTATTCAACAAATTTGTATGGTTTGTAAGTACTGAAAGATCCTACAAAAACAAAGTGAAATGGAGTGAAATTTGCACCCCCAAGAATCAGGGGGCCTTGGAATATGCTCATTGAAAACCATGAACACCATAGTACTCACAAATAGGCTTTGAAGGGTTATGGTTGACAAACAATCCCTTTAGTGTAAGTGGATTCACATCTATTTCATCAAGAAAAAAAGTATTTGGGCACTTAATGTTAATTAGTCTACCTCATCCACTCTAAGAAATTATGATGTTAAGAGAAAAATTTAAGTCTAATTTTATTACTCTGATAGGGAATGGATAATCCACCAATTTTTGGTATGACAGTTGGCTATATGTAGGTCATCTAACCAATATGAATGAAGCCTCAACTCGTAGGAACTCAATACAATTAAATTCTTCAGTTGTAATAACTCTTATTGATAAGGAGATATTTGAATAAACATCTCTATCTAAACCTCTTAAACTAAGATTTGTCAGACTTTCATGAGTTTTAAAGAAGATAGATATATATGGAAGCATACCACCGATGGTAAGTTCACTAACAACTCTTGCAAAAAATTATTCTTCAGAGATTTATCTTATATGCATTAGATAAAGGCAACGTGGGCTATTTATCTCAATTCCTTGGATTGCAATAAAGAACAAACTATAAACTATTGATAAGCTTGCATAACACTTAAACTTTATCAATTAATGCTCACTCTATCGACAGGTTGAAGAGAATTCATAACACTTATCCTTTAACTATATTTAGACTAAAGGAATATGGAAGGGAACTACTGAGAAAATGTTTGATTAATGAGGAGTTAGCTAACTTAAAAAGCATTAAAGCTTGGTACTTAGCTAATAGACATTCAAATAGGATTGCATATAAGTGCTTCTGGTTTGTTATATCCTCTATAGTTACAGCTATATGGGATTAAAGAAATAACATAATCTTCAATGACAAGAACTTCCATATAATCAATTCTGCAAGCAGCTAATGCTCCATATCAGGCTTCAAATTAATATATAAAAGTAGAAAATTCCAAATTAGTAACATCTTCTTTCCTTTTAGAATGTCTAATTTCCTTTCTTGTATTTAAGTTGTCCTTGTAATGATTGGTAGTCACTAAGTTCTTAGTGACCTTGTTTCCATATTGGATGTATATTTAACTCACCTGTTAAGGATTAATTAAATTAATCTTTTTCCAAAAAAATGAAACACCACTCTTGTTTAATTCTTCTCTGAAAAGAGGTTGACTTTAATAATGGTTCACAAATAGGCAGCATAAAATTGATCTAAGCATAGTTTGGAGGAGCTGTTAATCAATATGGAAGACCTCTTCTTGTTTAAGTTCTTCAATAAGGGAAATATAATAAAAAAATGTAGAAAAATGAACCCTAGCACTTCTATAGAAAGCCTTTTTTTCTTAATCAAACAGAGATTGAGCCTTGACTTTTAAAGCTTAAAGATGAAACATGGATTTATTTAACTTAAGTTCTATGGCTTCCCTCTTTAACACTGGATATCCTACAACAAAGTTGACCTTTGGTTACCAAAAAAATTGTAGCTAAAACATTGTCAAATCTTCATAATTGAAAACTATATGTGACATTTTTGTTAATTGTTGCTAAAAGTTTTTACATATGCTTTATTTTCATAGAGAAAAACTATTAGTGACATTTTAAGGAATCGTCACAATACATTTTGATACTCTTACTTTTTGTAGCTAAAAACTTTTAACTATGTATCTAGAAACATCGCCAACATTTTTTAGCTATGTATCTGGAAATATAGCCAAAAGTTTTTAGCTACATTTTTAGAAATGTAGCCAAATGTTTTAACTACGTTTATGGAATTATAGCCAAATGTTTTTAATAGCATTTTTATAATCGTAGCCAAATGTTTTTAACTACATTTCTAGAAACATAGCCAAATGTTTTTAGATACGTTTCCATACACTTAGCCAAAAGTTTTTAGCTACATTTATGAAAATGTAGCCAAATGTTTTTAGCAACATTTTGTAAAATGTAGTCAAAATTTTTTATCTATATTTTAACGAAATATTAGACCATGTTGGAATAAAATATTTGTTATATTTTAATCCATATTATTGTATATGATGTTTTAATATATTTTTATTTTTAATTTATTACAAAATAATTATACAAAAATAATTGATATTTTGAAGCATTGCATGTAACATCCTATTCTTATATTAAGAGTTAGAACCTAAAAATACGACACATGTGAGATAAATGAGAGATTAAGAAAAATGCAATTTTCATGCTCATGTATGTTGTTAGCATACATATACGTGATTTGAATTTTGCACACATTAAAATGACTGTACATGCATTCATTGACATTCCGGGTATAATTGAACTATATATGTGAAAGGTGATTTTATTGAGAATTATGGTTTATGTTTAGTGAAAAGTTAATTGGAAAGTGTGTTTAGTGATTTTGAATTTTTGCTAAATTTTAAAAATAAATTCCAAAAATGTTGAATATTATTAGACTAGGAAAAATGCCACTTGGCAAGTAAATTGATGGAACGAAATAGAAATAAGAAACAAACAAAAATATTGGAGTTGGTTGGACTAGTTAAGTGAGAGCTAGTTAAAGCCTTAAGAGATGGATGAGTGACAAGTGTCATATGTAAAGTTGATCAAAAAAAAAGTTAACTATTATTCTTTTAACTTTAAAAGACAAAGACACTGTTTATCTTGTCTAAAAAATATCTTCTTTGTGGTTATCTTCTTCAAGCTTGTTCCTTTACACAGAGTTTTCCATCAAACCTTTACCAAAGAAAAATCTTGTTTTCATCTACCTTTTTTTCTACTCCCAACTTCGGTTTTCTTCCTTTTGCCTTAAGAAAAACCAAAACTTACCTAACTTCCATAATGATGTATGTAAGTTGGGTGAAGATTAGGGTTTCTTTAGATCTTGAAGAACTTGGAGTCTTATCAAGTAAGTATTATATATATATCCTTATAAGTGGTAGAAATATGAATAAAATTTGGTGATATATTTGTCATTACATGATCAAGAGAAAATGATTATTTCATGAACACTGTGGGTTTAAAATGAAAACATGGATTTGTGGTTTTTACGTATTTGATGATTAATAGGTCATAAGAGTGTTTTAAAATGATTTTCAGTTGAACAATCAATAAAAATAGGAGTGAAATGGGTGTAGAAAATTTATAGAGAAAAGTTAATATGTGTATATATTCATGCTCTGTTTTTGTCTTCACTATAGATAGTGGAAGTCCTTGGTTTTTTTGAGAAATGAACTGAAAATAATTTTAGAGTTAAGGAACAAGGTGATGTCGTTCCTTGAGAAGGATTAAAATGAAAAGCTAAGATGAAATGAAGGTGTTGGAAAAAGTTGAAATAAATGCAGAAAAATGAAGGAAAGTGCAGGAAATTAAGAACGTGCTTGGAAGTATAGTCTATTTTTGATGTTTGCATTGATTCATGGTTTTTGATCTATTTGTGAATGTTGGGGCTGAAATGGAAGTAAAAAACGAGGTTGAGATAAGTTAGAAATGTTGGGTTAAGAAAAAGAAAAGATGAAAAGGTGAAAATTTCAGTATTGGAAGAGAAGAAGAAAAGCATTGTAAACTACAAAAGACGATCGTGCTTGTGCACGATCACAAATTTTCTATTGAGTTCGAAAGTCACAATTGTGCTGGAGGACGATCGCGACATTTGAAGTCCAATGGAAACTCTTGATCATGCTTCTACACGATCGTGGCTTCTATGGTTACTAAAGGGAGACTTTTTTTTTGAACATCCTGGATTCTTTTGACAATATCTTCTTCTCCTAATCTCCAAATGATATGGAATTTGAACTAAAAGACTCGTAACACAATGATATCATCTCCAAAAAAAATTTTAGCCATCTGAAATCATTTTGGGGAGATTGAGTGATAAAATTTAGATATAAATTTGTTCTAGAGATTGGGTGTGCACAGCCGTGCGTTAAGGTTGCATGACCATAACTTTTATTTGTTGGTGTGCACAGGCATGTGTTATGGTTGGACGCCCATGACTTGGTGATTTTGAGTGCACAGTTGTTCACTAATGTTGCACGACTGTGGCTTAATTTTAATTGGGTTAATGAAGTTAAGATGAAAATGTTAACTGTGCTAGAATAGGATAACCAGAAAGATTTCATTCAGCAGGCTTCGGTATTTTAACAATATCTTGTTTTGTAGTCATCCAAATGAGATGATTTTTAATTTGAGTAAACTAGAGACATAGGGATACAATTTTTCTGAAGAAATCAAGTTTTAATTTTGTCTCTAGAATACCAGATTTTGAATTAAAATTGAGTATAGGATATTGTTTTAGTATAAGAGTAGTCTGAAAATGTTTGGGGTACAACTTTTAGATTAATGAACCAAATTGAATGATTTTGGTGTAATTAGAAACTTACGACAATGGGGAACATTTTTATAGAAGAAAGTGTTGTAAAATTACTTTATTTTCCTTGTCAGAATGTTTATGGAGAATAGACCCAAAGGTCTAGAAATTTGGAGAAATTTATAAGAAGAAATGAGAGTTTGGATAATGTGTGATGTTGTAATGTTAGAATATCATTAGTGAATGAATTTTTGGTATCAAAGCATCAAATGCATGTGCATAATGGGAAAAAAGATATTCATATGATCGTAGTTGTGATTCAAAGTAGAGGAGTAATGGAGCGTATTGTGAGTTGACCTAGATAGTCTTACTTATTGATTGCTTAGTTTATATTATGTTCTGAATTATCTTATGAATGTGACTTTGATAGTGTTGATTATGGACACTGAAGGTTCGATGATTTTGATGCATTAATGAGAACATTGAAGTGCTCCTTGTATGTGAATTTGATGAAATATGTGATACATGACTTGATTTTTAGAAGCCAGACCTAGTTCCGAAGAAAAATGTGAATATGCATTTAAGGGAAAAAGTTATTCTCAACTTAAATGATGAATGTCAAACTAAGGTCCAAGGATGAATATAAAAGTGATTGTAAATCATAAATCATGTGATTGATTGAAAATATGAGAATGTGATGCATCCTATTTCATGAATGCATGAAAGATAAAGGCACTTGTGGCCAGAGTTGCCACTGTAAAAGAGCTTAAAGATTAGAAAGTGAAAAAGAGCCTTAGGATCAGTTGTGAATGTAACCTGTATCCATTAAGGGATATGGTACATTATCTGATATAGCTCAGTATCCACTAAGGGATATGAGCTAGTAAATAGGCACTCGGTCACAACAAAGTAACAAATGAAAGTGAGTATCATATGCATTACATTATAAGTGATATGTGCATTTTAAATGATTGAAATGATCAATTTGAATGCTCTAAATGTGATGCTATATGTTAAATGAAGTAATGTGAATTATGTGAAAATATGATGTGATGTGTTATGTGATTGAGTGAATCATTGAGGATGGTCACTCACTGAGTTTGTAAAAACTTACCCAAAATTTTCAATATTTTTCAGGCTCTGAATAGTTACCTCGCTAGGCTAACAAGAGTATAGCCACTACATTCAAGTAAGAGATAGAGGTCGGGATCAGTTCTTATTTGCATTTATTTTCTTGTTTTTATATCAAATTGCGTATTTCGCAATTTTTGTAAAATGGGTACTTGAGTATTTCTGTATGTAATAACTTTCCAACTTGGAAATAGTTTACAAATGAGATTGATCTAAGTGTAATAACAAATGTGATTTTGATGTTATGAAAGAAAAGAATGGACCTGAATTTGATTATTGATTTCCACATATGCGTATGACAAATTTTAAAAATTTGTACTAAATTTCGAGTGTTTGTTTGTTTTAGCATACTGCCCTTGCAAGATATGTAGTCGGATGTCACTCCAGATGTTGGGTAGGTGTCTTGTGAGAGGGGGGTGATACAATTTGGTATCAGAGCCCAGAATTAGTATCTTACATGGGTGTTTTCAAAATATATGTCAAGATACATGCATTTTTGTCATGTCATAGCAGACAGTAGCAACTAATCCTTAGCTTAAGTCGCATGTGTATGAGTCACACATATGAGCATTTGTTAAGAGTTTGAGCTGATATAATTAGTGAGAAGAATGATGCTCTTTCAGAATGTGAGAAAATGAAAGT
>JAOQMP010013684.1:0-12960 GCA_027563575.1 Erythroxylum pedicellare
TCATTGGATTAAAGAAGAAAGATGTACATTGGATGGACCATCTTCCTTCTTTCATCATCAAAAATGAAATTGATAGGCATCATTTAGGTTAATAGACTTTTCATAGTCATCTTAAAGACAAATGAGAAGAGTCTCATTTAATGGCTTCTTTATGAATAATTAAATGAAGAAATGATGCATTAGATGGCAAACTCTTCTTTCTTTTGTTGTTAATCGAAATTGTGAGTTTGTAAGAAGGAGTTCTTACATTTTTATCACTCTCTCTCCTATCTTGCGTGAAAAAATTGAAAATTGCATGAGAGTTTCTCATTCTTGGTTTTCTTTCTTCTAAGAAAATTCTCCTCCGAAGTTTTCTTCTCCTTTCCCACCAAAAGATCTTGTTAACCAAGTTGTCCACGAAGAATAAGTGGTAGATCAGATTTTTCAAGGATACAATATCAAAAAGAGGACACAATAACAAGAAGAAGAAGATGCATAATTTAGGAGAGGATTGGCGAGGATAAGATAGCGCAGCAAGGAGTTAAAACTATAGCGAAGGAGTCGGTAATATAATCTTTATCTTGTTTATGTTTGTTATTATCCTTATACCATATCATGTATAGATTGGCATGATGATTTGGATATATTGCTTGTCTTGAAATTTAGATTTCTAAAAAGTTTTGAAATTTACCATTTCTCCAAATATGGCAAGCTTTCTTTTTTTGATCTTACATGGGCTTGTATAGCAAATACCACATTAGCTAAGGAATTAATGCGGATGCCATGCAATACTATTTTAGGCTTATCAGGCCTTCTAAGCATAACTGTCTTAGCATTACAATCAACTAATGCCTAATTCTTAGATAACCAATCCATACCTAGAATCAAATCAAATTCATGAAAAGGTAATCTAATCAGATCTACTACATATTCATTTCCTTGTTCATAATAGGATAATTCCTAAACACCTGATTAACAAACATACTACTACCTAGAGGACTGGTTACATGAATTTCATACTCTAACTGATCTATAGACATCTCCTTATCAGACATTTCTTTAACATAGTTATAGGAATGAGTAGATCCAGGATCAATTAATGCATGCATTTTAGAATTAAAGAGAGAAACAATACCAACAATGATTTCAGGTGTGTCCTAATCCTCACAAGCTTTAACTGCATAAGCTCGATCCAAAGTAGAAGGCATAGCTGGTCGATCCATAGTTTCTGATTGGGTACTCTGATTAGGTATGTTCTGACCATATCCTCGTTGACCTCTACCGCGTCCTCTATTCCTAGCAGATGTATAAAAGTCCTCTCGACTGACTTGTGATATCTTAGAATGTCTTAGAGGGCAATTGGCTATCATATGCTTAGTATTGCCATAACAGAAACATGCACTCATAGCCCTCCAACAAACACCCCAATGATGTGCAGAGCAATGGGGGCACTCTGGGGCACCAGAACCTCAGCCCCTAGAGGGACCCCTCCTAGAAACAGCCGATGAGGGAAAGTTTTGTTGCCTTCCCTGAGTCACAGATCTCTTAGTATTTTTTGGTGCAGAAGTAGTACCTTCTAGACTTTGTTTGCCTGAGGACTGGCCTCCTTTAGTAAAGCCCCTTCATTGTCTCCTTTCTCTTTTGATCGTCTCTTGTCTTTCAATTTTCATAGCAGCTTGTACTAACTGATGGTAATTCACTTATTGCAACAGAGTAAATGCTGCCAGATGCTCCTTAATGGAGTCATGCAACCTATCGTTAAATTGATGACACTGGAACTCCTTAGTAAGTATCAGTTTGGAGGCATACTTACTGAGTCGGTTGAATTCTTGATCATATTCAACAATTGAAAAGTTTCTCTACTTCAAATTAAAAATTGCTTCCACTTCTCCTTTTTCAAGGCCTCCGTGACATACTTAGCTTTGAATTCTTAGGTAAGGAAATCCCAATTCAGAGGCACTAGTAACTGGGGATTTCTCATAATAAAATTCCACCACTCATAGGCTACTTCCTGGAGGAGAGAGACAGCACAGTGCACCATCTGATCTGCTAGATAACTGATCTCACCTAACACTCTCTTTACTTTTTCAATCAAGAACTCAGCTCTTTTAGATTCCTTTTAAGATGTCTCAGTAAATTCCTCAGCTCCATACTTCTATAGCTGATCAATTGGAGTTTTGGGTGTGGTCATACAATGCAGCAATGCCATCATATCCTAGGACATCTTATCTAAAGCCTCTCCCTGAGTTGGAGGAGGAGGTGGCACCTTAGCTTCTTCTCGATATTACCCAAAAGGTCTAAATATTGATGGACGAGTTTGCTCAAGATGATTGCTCTCAGCAATCTCATCAATGGCTTCATAAGATCTTTCCATCTTTATTTCTCTTATCAAAACGTGGGACAACTACATTAGGCAAAAACATAACTTTTACACTCAAGTATAAGCAGTAGTTAAGCACTGGTTAAACTAGAATTGCCTAAACCATGCTCTGATAGCAAACATTGTAACACCCACATACCCCTTGGGAGGATATGCAAATACCACACAATTAGAATCGAAACAATCCAAAACATATGAAACATTTCATACATGCATTATGAGAATCTTAAGCAAAATCAAAACTAAAATATAGTTATTACAAACTTTATACAAATTCAAATTCATACACATCAGATACAAGCCCAAAATCAAACTCAAAAATACATTTTGAAAAATAAAGATCAATCTCCTTAGGCCATTGCAGTTGTCTTGTCTAGTCTTTATAACCTTCTCTCTGAACTTATAAGAGGTAAATCCACCGTGCTAAGCATATAGCTTAGTGAGTAAAAACTAAACTATATGTAACAACAACTGATACTGAACCACGTTATAATATAAGCCTCTCAAACATAATGAATTTCAATTAAACTGAACATATAGAATACAGAACTAATTATCAAAATAGGGTGTTAACCCATCAGATTAAATTTTTAGATTTGCTTCGTATCAAAACTTATTATAGATCAAATACAAAATGAATTAGACTATAAATCCATGAAAAAAAGTGGGTAATGAGACTTATATAAAAGATACCATAAATGGCATCATAAATAAAGAGAGACTTAAGTTTCAATATAGGAGACACCGAAGTGTCAATAACGGGAGACATCGAAGTGTTAGTACAGAAGACACCGAAGTGTCATTCACATGAGACATTGAAGTGTCAATAATAGGAGGCACTAAAGTGTCACAGGAATAACTGTAAACCCTTCTAGGCATGCCTATTTACCCATAACTAGGACTCAACAGTTTACAAAACAAAACAAGTCCATTTCATGTGCAAAAATAATTAGTCAATCATATTCACATGCATCAAACATCTTAGACAATCATTTTCTAGAATTCAGAAAATAATTAGCTTAAATCAAATTCAATTCAATACTAAGCAAAAAAAGTAAGGTGTGAGCATTTTAGAGATTACTGATAGTCGCTCCCTTTGGATTACTGATGGTCACTCCCTTTGGATTAATGCCTTGAAGTTCCAGCAATATCTGGAGATGGCTGCTTTACTTGCTCTTCTATATACAATCAAACACAATTTCATATTACGAAATTGTTCATGTAACTAAATAAGCATTCTTGTAAATGCACCATGTAACATGCATAATCAATGAAATATCCTTGGGTACATTTCCTTACTAAACTGATGTAAAAGTCAATTGCATTCCTAAAGTTCCAGAATTCATACACTCATTTACTATTTCTGCTTTTTCCTGAAAACATACTTTGGGTCTACTTTGCATCATCATTTTGATTTAAGAAATGAAATATTTAAGTAACACTTCCTTCTAGAAAACTGTCCCCCTTTGTCTTAGGTTTCCAATGATTCTAAGACCATACAATTTTATTCAATATACTAAAAGTTACACACCAAAGATTAACTTAACTTCAGAACAGATTTTGGAATTCTTAAAACCAAAATTACAATTTGGCCTCTTCAGAAAGGTTATAGGTTCTAATTTATTCATAATCAATAATCATCTCATTAGGAGCTCTGAAGATCAAGATATAATCAAAATACGTAAGCATGTTTAGTAAAATATTCAAGTTCATACTATTCCAACAAATTCCCTCACTTTCATTGAATCAATCTTTTTCAAAACAATTCAGAAGGCTATCAATTTTTATGGAGAGGTAGACAAATGTGTTAGGAATCTATTGGTTTAAGAATAAAGTCATTTGAATATTGGGTGAAGAAATTATAGCGAATTAAGTAGCAGATGTTCAAAAGTAACCATTTTTTAGAAAGCTCGAAAGTCACGATAGTTCGCCTACATGATCACGATCCGCAACTTCTTCAGTGAAGCATGCTTGTGAATTGCGACTTTCATCATTGTGACTCAGGACCTTTATGCTTTCTTCTCCTCTTCACCGAACGACCTCTTCTTCTTCTCTCTTTTTGTAGTTTTCTAGATTTTTATTCTCACTTCAATTAACACAAATAACACTTAAACCAATTCTTCTACTTCCATTTCACCTCAACAACACAGAATAAATCAAAAATCCAAGGTTCAATCTTAAACATCAAAAATTTGTATATTCATTCACACAATTTCTAGTTTCTGCATTTGTTCCATTTTTGGCACTATTCAGCTCACAAATTTCTCAGTTAACCCATTCTAAATACCATCGAAGCTACCCATCTTACACACCTCATGCTCAAATTTCATTTCAATCATTCAAACATCATTAAACACATTCATATAACCCAAAAACTTAAATCTTCACTTACATGTTTTCCAGAAAAACATCTCCAGTAGTGAGGTTCCAGTGATGGCTGAAAAAGCAAGATTGGAGAGAAGCAAACTAACAGCTGGACTAAATTATTTGTGTTAAAAAGTATAATACTGATATAAGAATCAAAACCAGTATTTCAGTGAAGGAGGTTCAGTAGCTTTTCGATGAACACCGCACAATCTGAAGAACAATAAGCTTCAGTGATTTTCTCTTCTAACACACATACTTACGTGTGTTGTTATCATAGTGACACATGGTTCCATGCATGACTTCAATTTGTCCTTCATGCAAGCTGCCACATGTCACTCTCCCATTTGTCACATAATCATGTATTTTTCTTAAATCAAAATCCAAAATACACCAAATTTTTGAAAATTTCCTAAAATTCACCAAAAATTTTGAAATAAATATAATAATCTCCAAGTAAATTTTCAACACCTAAAAAAACCACAACCCTCATTTTAATCGAAATTTTAAAACCAATTATACCCTGAAACGTCAATAAATGCATGTACAATTATTTGTATGTGGAAAAAATACATATGCATATATAAGTGAATACTTAAATATGCAAAACATACTATAAACTGCTAATTCCTCAATATTCTAACCCCTAATATGGGGCATTAGATTATTGTCCTGAGGACTATAAAAATAATGCCCTCGTGTAGCCGTAAGATATCCTACAAACAAATGTACTTCTGACCTTGGTTCTATCTTTGTGGATTCAGGCTTTAGAACATGGGCAGGGCAGCCCTAAGTCCTTAAGTTTCGTAATGAAGGCACTCGGCTAGTCCATAACTCCCTAGGTGTTTTAGGTACTGATTTGGATGGAGCAAAGTGAAGAAGATAAATTGTTGTTTGTATAGGATATCCACAGAATGATTCTAGAAGCCTAGCATAGGACATCATTGATCTTACCATTTCCAATAGAGTCCTATTCCTCCTCTCTGCTGCACCATTCTATTAAGGCGTTTGAGGAGCTAACAAGTTAGAAACAATTGCATTGTTAATTAGAAATTGTTAGAACTCTCCAGATAAGTACTCACCACCTCGATCCGATCAAAGTTGTGTTAATGTCTTGTCTAGCTACTTCTTAGCTTCAGCTTTGAATTCTTTGAACTTTTCAAAGGATTCACTCTTTTATGCATCAAATACAAATAGCCATGTCTAAAGTAATCATCTATAAAGGTTATGAAGTATTCATAACCTTCTCTAGCTTGTACGTTCATGGGCCCACACTCATCATTAAGTACTAAGTCCAATGTGGATTCAGGTATGTTTCCTTTAGAAGGAAATAAGGCCTTAGTCATTTTTCCTTCAATACAAGATTCAAAGGTGGGTAACGGATCATTATCTAAGCCCATAAAGATCCTATCCCTTACTAACCTGTCAAGTCTTTTCTAATTGATATGACCCATTCTTAAGTGCCACAGAATTGTCTTAGTTTTACTAATTCTGTGGTGTTTAGTGGGACATAATATACATCCTACAAATATAACCTATGACCACTAGGAAAGTCTATGATAACTACTCCTACTGATTCTGCTAAAGCATAGGATCCATCTGCTATCTTGACTTGGACCTGGCCTTTATATAGTCTTTTCCTATGCTGGAACCCTTATAAAGAGTTTTAAACATGGTTAGTGGCTCCTGAATCTAATATCCGGGAATTAGATGAATCCGCCACATTTCTAGTTCCTAACAAACTTAGGAAAGCCACACCTTGTTTGCTTTTGAGGGACTTAAGGTAGACTGCACAGTTTCTTTTCCAATGACCCTACTCACCACATTGGAAACACTTTCCCTTGATGTCTGCTTTGTCCTTCTTTTTCATGGGTTAGGCCTTAACCCCTGTTTGGGTGTTCTTTTTTATTTGACCCTTCTTCTTTTGCTTGCCCTTACCCATGGGCTTAGAAGAAGATGCTACATTGGCTTCTGGCCTATTAGCCTTGAAATTTAATATCTCCTTCGTACTCTAGAGGGAATTCATCAACTCACTAAAGATGTAATCCTTACTGTTGAGCTCATATTCCAACTTAAATTGCTGAAAAAAAAGAGTTTAAGCTATTGATGATCATAATCATCTACGTTTTTATGCCCATGTCTACCCTGAGCATCTCAGCCTTAATAACCACAGTGATGACATTTAGTATGTAATCCTGCACCAGTTCACCTAGCTTTTGTTTGAGATTGTGTAAGGTTTAGAGAGTTTTCACCCTTATAGACTTGTTCCTCACACCAAACACCTCATGTAGGTGATGGACCATTACACCAGCAGTTTTCATGCATGCAATTTGCTTTTGCAACATTCCATTGGCAGAAGCCAGAATATAGCACTTAGTAGTCTTATCAGTATTTTGCTATTGCTTATATTGTTGGACTTACTCAGAAGTTGAATTTTCACCTAGAGGTGCAGGCTTAGTTTCTGTTAACACCCGTGAAATTCATTCATATTGAAGAACAATGTCAAGGTTACATCTCTATTCATTAAAATTGTCTCCGTTTTCTAATTTGTTATTACTCAAGAGCAAAGCGAGTGGATTCAGATGGTGGTGAATATATCTAAAAAATAAATTATTAAAGCCTAAACATAGTCAATAATATTGGAACTTTGCATAAAATTATGACGCATATATGCATGATGATAGATTTAACAAAACTTAAAAAAACTTAGGTCTTTATACGATGGTTATTTTTCTTATCTATAACGGACTAAGTGACAATGGGTCATCTTATCCATTAAAAGAAAAACTGGTACCCTCCCACTCAAAAGCCTACTAAGCATCTTCATTCCTAACTTTTTGAAAAATGCCATAATTTGGTCCATACATTTATCAACATAACTACGGTGGGCAGGTTAATGATAAACTACGTTGAGTGTGTAACCATTTGATTAATCCACTAAAGGAACTTGCAAATCATGCCTCGGTGGGAGGTCACATTTGCTACCAAACAGTGGACTTATCCTTTAGGTGACCCAAACCATGCAAGATTTAGGATTCATATCCTCCGGTAGGGAGCAACACTTTACCATATACAAATGGGCCATCTTATGGAGTCTGTGGACTCTCACATGAGCATCCTCTCCCACTTAATTGTTTTGGTCTTTAATTTTAATAAATACCATCTTGTCTAGATGCAATTTATTATCCATCCTATATTTTTTCATTATATATCTTATGCATAATGAATGCATGGCAAAGCCTAGGGTTGGCAATTATTCCAAGCGGCATAATATCACATATTATTAGCATCCATCCATCCATTCATCTCATGAATAATAACATTACTTTTGATTGTCCATCCTAGAACATAAAAAAATATCTTGGACTTGGATCTTCCAGTTCAAACTCTTCGCTCACATAACTCGGTCCAATTAGTAAAAAGTGTGAAATGGCACTTTTATAAAAACCGAATTTAGTCATTTTGAAAAAAAATTCCAGCATTTGTTTTTGGTAAATCTGAAACTCAAAAAAATTTAGATTTTGTTTTGGAAAAACTGAAACTTAAAATTTCTAGCACTTTCATTTCATAAAACCAAAACTTTGTTACAACAAAAATTCCAGCATTTTAGTTTTCACAAAATCGAAACTTTACCAATACACCAAAGGATACACTGAAACCATTACCAAGTCTTTTCTTCGATCAATGGTTGCTCCATCTTCAATATTACAGTAATTTCTACATTACAAAATCAAAGAAATAGAAAAATGAAGCCAAAGAGAAAACATGACTATGATAGGCCACCCTCTTGCAAACTAAATGAAGAAAACTTACAAGGTAAAACTATTTTCTATGGACAACCAAAAGATCAACACATGCACCATATATATTTCTATCACATAAAAATATGCAACCCACAAAATTTAATTGCCAACCTATGCATCACATATAGGAACCAAAATCATGCTTAATAAAATGTCTCTGATACTAATTGTTAGATCAAAAACAAAAGCATACAAGATTTGGCTAAATCGGTAGATTTCAAAACTTTTTCTGAAATCAAAATGCAACGAAAACAACATAATCAAATCAACATGTTTCAGCCATATATGATACGATATAAGGAAAATAATTAACATAAGAACAAGATGGAAATTATACTAACTCCTTACTACAGCTTTGACTCCTCGCTTTTGTATCTTCTCCTTGTTATTGTATCCTTGACCAATTCGATCTACCACTTTTTCTCCTTGGACAACTTGGTTACCAAAATCATTTGGTGGGAAAGGAGAAGAAATCTTGAGGAGATTTTCCTTAGTTGAAAGAAGCCAAAAATGAGACCCTTCTCGTTCAAGTTTTGGCTAAGCTATGCAAGATAGGCAAGAGTGAGTCAAAAATTGCAAGAACCTCATCTTCACCCTCTATCAATTTCAATTAACATAAAAGAAATAAGTGATGTGCACCCGATACATCACGTCATTCTTTAATCAATCATAAAGAAGCCAATAAATGAGATTTTCTCATTTGTTTAAGATGGCTATATAAAAAGACCAATAACCTAAATGAGACCCTCTCATTTTCAGTTATAAGATGAAAGAAGGGAGAGAGTACATCAAATGCACCTCCTCCTTTCTTTAATCAAATGAATGCTAAAAAGGTTGCATCCCATCATTAAAAGACTACCATTAAACCATTTAATGATAAGATCATTGCTCCACTTAATGATGATGAAGCATGATAAAAACCATCTTAAATTTAGCAATTCAATGCTAAATGTGTAACTGCACATTTAGCTATAAAATTAGAATTTGGCTTCCTTTTAATAACTTTTTACAATTTTATTAATCTAGTTAATCAAATCAAGCCAAAGTCTAGCCCAATATTAAATGTTAATTTGGGCTTCTAATTAAAAATTAATTAGTGTAAGCCTAACACTCAATCATAGGCTTTAGAACTTCTATTTATGTTTCTTACTTTGCTTGGTAACCGTCCTAGAAGCTAAGTGGGGAATCTAATTGGACCTAGATAATTCAAGCTCCAATATGCCCGTAATCAATTTAAGCTTATTAAAATTAATTTTAGCTTATAAACCAAATGTCATTCCATTAAAGACAATTAGTTGAACTCTTGAATTACTAAATATTATGACAACACATGTTTCAAATAAGATATCTAATTGCAAACTCTATTATGAACAATATTATAGCCTTCCACACAATAAATGATAAAATTATCATTTTTCCCTCTTATTGGTTTTTCTTTCTAGATCTCTCGTTTTACTTTATATGATGATTAACACATAAGATCTCATCTTAATGTTAAGACTTGATGGGTAGCTAGTCCATCAAACTACTGGTGCCAATTTAATCATTAATCTCTATAAAACATCAAGAAGTGATGATATCACTGTAAACTCTTTATTTGAGTGAATATTCCCTGATGCATGCTTCAATTAATAATTCCAACATGCAAACACTGGATTGATATGTTGTAAAAATCCATTTCAATCATATCAAGAATTATAATGAAACATATATGAGTTCACCACCCATTAAGATTGTGGTTCATAATAAAAGAATGATAAGGTGTATGTTTTAAGATTAAAGTAATGACCTACTTTATTCTTTAAAACATACGTGATTTCAGATTCATTTAATAGTGCCATTATTAATAGTCAACTACTATTATTATATGAAACTCAGCATTCCCTTTAAATAATCTCCTTTACTTACATGGAGATAAATCTCGTCACTAAAGTCTAGACCATAATCAAGCGACCAACTTGATTATTCAACTACGAATTAACTATTTTATATTCTAATAATATACATGTTTCCCATACATCTTCATGTATATGTATATTACCTACAAAATAATCTTAGTACCTTATGACTAGTTATATTATGCTCATACAAATAAAACCAAACTCTTTTGTTTTATTAATAATAAACATTTTCATTACAAAAAATATCTGGAAGAAGATTAAGTTATATGTAAATATACTTTCTTTCTATGGCACTATATTTACATAACTCCAACAATTTAAGTATCTCTATAATTTAATTTATAAGATCAATTAGTTTCTTTATACGAAAGAAACATAACGTTTGCTAGTTTTACCATTTCAACAATATCCAGTCTTGATGAAACTACAACTAGGAACATTTAGGAATGACACTTATGTGTAAATTGGAATCTCATAATTATAATCTCATCATGATTTCAATTACACATTAATTATTCCAAGGATTAAAACATAAAATATTAATTAAATTAATATATAAAGATAAATAAATCCTTTTTCATTAATTAAAATATAATGTCATACTTTAATTTGCATCCAATTGATTGGCTGCAAGGGCATAAATTAACAATCTTCCACTTGCACTAAAGCCAATCCCCTATGAATCTAATACCATAGCCATCTATATGTCGATCATGTCTCTTTTGAGGCAATGACTTAGTAAGAGGATCTGCTAGATTCTGTTCCGTAGGAGCTCGCTCTAATGTTATGTCTTTCGGCTCCACTATCTCCCTGACCAAGTGAAACTTTTTGAATACATGTTTGGACCATTGATGAGACCTTGGTTCCTTTGCTTGCGTAATAGCACCGTTGTTATCACAATATAATACAATGGGCTCAACAATGCTAGGAAACCACTTTAAGTTCAGTGATGAACTTTTTGATCCAAACAACTTACTTTGCCACATATAACACTGCAATGTATTCTGCTTCGGTCATTGAATCTGTAATGGTTGGTTGTTTGGAACTCTTCCAACTAACCACACTACCATAAAGAGTAAAAATATATCCTGACTGTGATCTACTATCTTCTTGATCAAACTAGAAACTAGCATCCAAATGACCCTAAACTCTCAGCTTAGTTCCTCCACATATTAGAAAAATATCTTTAGTCCTTCTTAAGTACTTCGAGATGTTTTTCACAGCCGTCCAGTGACTCTCACTGAGATTAGCTTGATATCTGCTTGTTATGCTCAAAGCATAAGCAACATCTGTTATAGTACATAGCATCGCATAGATGATTGATCTAATTGCCAAAACATATGGAATACAATCCATTTTATCTCTCTCATTTTGTGTCTATGGACACATATTCTGTGAGAGAGAAATCCCATACGATATAGGTAAGAATCCCCTCTTGAAATTCTCCATGCTAAACCTCTTTAGCACTTTATCTATATACGTGGATTGAGATAATCTAAGTAAAAAGATCCTCTTTTCTTTTTGTAAGAACCTAAAGCATCCTTCACTATATAGAATTATATACTATATATTAGTCGATTCATTCATATAATATCTCGAATAAGAAAAAAGGGTGATTCCACAATCAGATCACTCTAAAAATTCGATCTTTATTTTATTTTTGTTTTGGTCCAACTAGATTTTAAAATTCTAAAACTAGTAATTCCTAGTATCCTTTTCTAGGGTTTACATTTTCTTTTTTCTTTCCATATTAAAAAAAAATTTATCTTTGCAGTTTTGTAGTTAAGTGTCAAGAAAGAACTTTTGTATCTAAAACAAGAATGCGTACATGATGAAGATTGATGATTGCAATTTTTGTTTTTGTTGTCTTCCTTCTTTCATCGAATACTCTCTACTACTGGTACTTGTTACCGTACAACTACACAGGTCTTTAAAATGAAAAAAAAAATGGGATTCCAAAAAAAATTATTCTTCTACAACCACGAAAGGAATATTTTTTCAATTTCGTATCGAATTCAATTGCGGGAATATGATAATCATAATCCTTTTTCATAAATTATTATATTAGACTAGACAACAACCCGTTGAATTCACATTTTACCTGGTTGATAGTAAACGATTTTAGAGCGACAAGAAAAAAAAAAAAAAAGAAAGTCTCTAGGACTTCATTTTGATACTGATTGAAGTTTCGTTGCTGCGTCAGAAGAAGGATAGCTATACTGATTCGGTATACTTTAAAGAAACCCTTGGTAAAATATTGACGATCTCACAAAGATTTATTTCAGTGAAGTTTCATTTACTGATCTTATCTTTTACGAAATCGATCCCCTTTTGATTGTACAAGAATATATGGAGCTCAGCATGTCTGGAAGCACAGGAGAACGTTCTTTTGCTGATATTATCACCAGTATTCGATATTGGGTCATTCATAGCATTACTATACCCTCCCTATTCATTGCAGGTTGGTTATTCGTCAGCACGGGTTTAGCTTACGATGTTTTTGGAAGCCCCCGTCCAAATGAATATTTTACAG
>JAOQMP010013693.1:0-28103 GCA_027563575.1 Erythroxylum pedicellare
CTTTTATGACATGAAATAATGTTTTCGAACTTACTTATGCACAAATGAGTCATATATGCTACGTGTATGTTTTCTCTGCTAGCTTAGAGCCACAACAAGGTTTCATTTTATCAGTTGGACTGATAAATAAAGGTATGATACCTTACTTGATTTTCGATACTTAAATGTTGTATATGATTTTTATGATTGGTAAGGAAACGATTGGCTAATTGTGTACTGGGCACAATTGATTAAGCGACCTCCGTACCCTTGATGCTGATACTTTAAAGTAGAGTCGCCGTATCGACACCTTTTTATGGGACTCGTGGGTGATTCCACACCTAGGGTTTGGACACCGACGAGATCATCACCTAGGTTCATAATGCTCTTGTCGATTGTAGTCTGGACTCACCACAAATAAAAGTCAAGCCAACATCGATAATCGATGGGTGTGTACATTAGTTTAGTTGATTAGTGGTGTCACACATTATTGTTTTGGCTTATTCTGATAATTGTTTTCTGATTAGATTTGATTTATACATCTGATGTTTTTATGCATTTGTACACTGGAACTGAAACCTATATCTACCAGATGGGTGATTAATAGGCTGGGCCTATGTGGTTGCTAACTAGTATACGTTGAATCATAGTCTGGGCCTATGTGTTTTCTATGTGACATATACTCACTTCATAGGTTATCTGTACTGTCTTGGTATGAATCGAATTCTATTTGTGATATATGCCTTTCCTGCTCACTGAGTACCTAGTGTACTCACCCCCTCCGCTTTCCAACCATGCAGATTAATTTAGTGAGCTTGAAGCTCTGAGTAGATCATGTGATCTTTGACATTTTCAGGGTATTACCACGCGTGGGTAGTTTCTTATTTTGTACTTTTATTGTCTAGTGGCTCGTGAACTGTGTTTATGTAAATATGCTTTATGATTTTGTAAGATAACTTTTGATTGCCTTGTGTTTTATAAATAACTTTATGTATGAATCTTTTGATATTGTTATTGAGATTGCCTTGAGTGGACTTTAAAGTCCTGAAGTTGTGCGCGGTTGTGAATATAGAAGTGTGTTTAAAATTGCTTATAGGTTTTGGAAAATTTAAAATACAGCCATCGTGCTGCTCAAATTTTTCGAAAAAAAACAAAAAAAGAGATAGTCAGTTAACCTTGTATAGTCGGATTAAGGATACTGCCAGTGTCTTTAGCCCGAGTATGCGGCAATTGTCATGGGCCCGATGTGGTATCAGGTCGTGACAAAGATGTTCTTTCATTATATAAATTCCTCCCTTTAAATATTCTACTGCAAAACAATTATAGTGGATCATCATCATCAATACCCAGTTGAAATCCCACTAAGATATGGTGTCTGGGGAGATCTAATAGTATGCAGCCTTACTCCTACCTAGTAGAGATGCTATTTTTGATAAACCCAAATGCAATACATCATGAAGATACTACAAAATTATAAATGGATGGTCATATATATACAAAAAAGAGGTAATAAAAACAAATAAAAATAAAAAAAATAAAGAGAAACAATAAAAAAATAAGGTAATATAAAAAAATATACGTACAGAATATGTCAAAGATTAACAATAAATGTTAAGATAAATATAAATACCAAAAAGGACATATGCAAGAGTAACCCTAGCCAGGACAAAAGGTAAAGTAACTATGCAGATTAAAAAAAGATAGGAATAACTTTGACCAAGCCTATCAATACATTAATTACGCTAAGTAGGAAACTAACTAAGCTAAACTAACTAATAGGTAAGTACTATGCACTCAATGCAAAGGACACAGTTTAATATAACATATAAGAATGTGAATTCCCTCTTTAAGAGAGATCATTTACCCGTATCCTAGTGTATCAAAGTTTTCTATTATGGGCCAAGTCCTCGTTAAGATCTAACTGAGCCATATCAGATGCTGGAGAAGAACAAAAATTAGATTTCTGGATTAAGGGTTGGTCCTAACTGGAAGTGTTGATTTTTTGGGCAAAACTAAGGCCAACGTGGATAGAGCGAAGTTGGATTATATTTGTGGGATGCATATGAATCAAGGTTTGATAATCCAATGAGTGTGCTAAATCAACAGTTGATGGCACAAGTCAATTGTTGCATAACTAAATGCAATTGGTGTGAATGATACCTACCGATTGACCTAAGGTGGCTTGTTAGGCAAACCTAAGGTCATTCTTGGTGATATTGGATATCGACCCATTAGAAAAACTATAAGTTTTCTCAAATTCGTAGTGAGGGCTATAGATTTGGATAAAAATAGTAGGATCCATAATATATGTGATTAAAGTCCTTATCGGTATGCATTAGTGTACATTCTAACACTTTTTCTCGTTCTTCTAGGTTATTAAATCGCCACTATGTCTTCGTCCAATATGAACCTATGCTCGCTATTGGACTGCAATAAACTCAAGGGACCTAATTTCAAAGATTGGCTACTGTATTTGAGAATTGTTTTCAAATATGAGAAACTAGGATATGTCTTAAATGAACCACTTCCTGATCCCCCTATTGTCGGTGCATTTGATAAGAATAAAAAAGCTTACAAGAAGCTACTAGATGATAGTGAATTGGTTAGCTATATAATGTTGGCCTCTATATCACCGGAACTACAAAAGTAGTATGAGGCTATAGATGTTCATACCATAGTCTGCCATCTAAGGAATTGTTTGATGAGCAAACTCAGTCCGAAAGGTTCGAGACCTTGAGGTTGCTTTCCCACTCTAAGATGGTTGAGGGATCATCTCGAATACAGTATGCACTGAAGATTTATGGATACATTGAGAGGTTAGCCAATTTATGTTTCGTAATGGATCATAAATTAATTATAAACTTAATTATGACTAGTTTGACCGATAATTATTCACAATTTAGGCTTAATTATCGAATGAACCAAATATCCACCTTGATACTTGAGCTTATTAATCTACTCAAAACAACTGAGCAAACTATCAAGAAAGACAGTAAGGATGTGATGCTAGTGGACCCTACTTCTAGTTCTCGTAAGAGGAACCAAAAGAAAAAGAAGAAGTCTAAGAAGCCAGTGGGAGGTGTAGGAGACTAAATCAAAGGGGATATGCTTCCATTACATCAAGGAAGGACATTGGAAGAGGAACTACAAATCCTATATGGATTCGCTGAAGTAGAAGAAGACATTAGATGCTCCATCGTCTACTTCAGGTATGTTATTTGTCATTAAGGTTGATACTATTTTTTATCATAACATTTGGGTATTATCTACAGGATATGGCTCACACATATGTGTTGATATGCAGGGTCTCAAGGATAGTAGACCGCTCAAGAAGGGAGAGATGGACCTACGTGTGGGAAATGGAGAAAAAGTTGCTGCATTAGTTGTAGGAACCTATGTTTTGTATCTTCCTAGTAGGCTAGAGTTAATTTTGGATAATTGTTTTATGTACCCCTTGTGACAAAGAACATTATATTTGTTTCATGTCTTAATAAAGCGAGATTTCATTTGACTTTTTCTAGCAAGGGTTGTTTAATTAAGTTAAATGAAATGTCGTATGGTACTGCTACATTATCCAATGGTATTTACATATTAGATATTTGTAATCCAATTTTAAATATCAATGAAAATTAAAAACAACAACGAGATAACTTAAAATCATCTTACTTATGGCATTTTGACTTGGCCATATAAGTAAGAGATGCATGGTTAAGCTACATAGGAGTAGTAGCTTAGGGTCATTTAATTATGAATCATATGACACATGTGAATCTTGCTTATTAGGCAAGATGACTAAATTACCTTTTAAATGAAAGGGTGAATGAGCGAATGGGTTATTAGACCTAATACATCCTGATATATGTGGTCCGATGTCCATTCCTGCCAGAAGTGGTTTTATGTACTTCATTACCTTTTCTATGATTATTCATCATATGGGTATGTGCATCTAATGAGATACAAGTCTGAAGCATTTGAAATGTTCAAACAATTTAGACATGAAGTAGAGAAATAGCTCGATAGAATTGTCAAGACACTTCAATCAGATCGAGTTGGTGAATACTTAAACGAGGAGTTTCTAAGTTATCTCAGGGATAATAGGATTATATCCCATTGGAATCCACCTTACACAACCAAATATAAAGTGTAGTTAAAAGGAGACATCGAACCTTGTTGGACATGGTAAAGTCAATGATGGGCTTAGCAGATCTACCAAAATCCTTTTAGGGTCATACGCTCGAGACTACTATTTATGTGATAAACAGAGTCCCTTCAAAAGCAATTGATATTACTCTATATGAGATATGGACTAACAAAAAATCCTATCTTTCTCAAAAGAAAGTTTGGGGTTGTCCGGCTTATGTGAAGCAGATTCAATCACACAAGCTTGAAGCGAAATCTGATAAGTGTTTGTAGGATATCCTACACAAAAGGTGTTTGTCTTATAACATGTTGTCTTTTTAGAGGGAGAGTTTCTTCTAAGAGAAGACAGTGGGAGCCAAGTTTAACTTGATGACGTTCATGATGCTCAAATAGATGCAAATCAACTACTTGAACCCAAGGTTGTTGTTCAAGGAGATGAGGCAACAATTGCTCTATCTTGGCCTCATCTTTACTTTGGTCAATATTTTTTAATTCAGGCATGTCTGCATATCCCTCTTCTTCACTTTTAGACACATACTCGCCATTCCAAATTGTCATTAACCTCTTGTTTGGGCATTGAGATGCAATGTGACCTCTTCTTGTATAACGAAAACATTTGATATCTTTACTCCTTGAATTTGAAGAGGATTCAGCCTTACTTCTTTCTCCTTATATTTTTTTAGGCTTACGTGTTTCAAACTTGCTATTTAGAGCTTTATCTTCCTTTTTACTCCATTGTTTACTCCAAGATGTAGCTCCTGAACTAGCAACACTTACATGATTAGTATACTTCTTTTTAAGTTGTCTTTCAACTTTCATAGCCATATGTACAACATCTTCTAACTCTACATAATGATGTAGCTCCACTATATTAGCAATTTCAGTTTTGAGACCACAAACAAATTGAGCCATCGTAGCTTCTCTGTCTTCTTCTATGTTTGGTCTTGCTATTGCAACCTCCATTTCCTTGTAATATTGCAAACCTCCTTTGCATTATGGTTTTCATCTCCTCCTAAGAGCTAATTGGCAGTTATCAATTTCTCCTCCTAGACAATATGCTGATCTCACCAAGAAATTACGTAATCAAAAAACTCAGAGGCTACCAATTTAACATTCTCCTCATCAGAAAAATTATGGCACTCAAACACTAACTCAACCTTTTGTTCCCACTCTAGATATACATTTAGATCCAGCTTTCCAACAAAGGTAGTTATCGTCATCTTAATACTATCGAAGTTGTTGTCTAATCTAGCCTCTACTGCCCTCTCATTCATATACCTAACTCTTCCTCCAAAGTTTCTACCCATTCTCCCTCTACCTCGACCACCTCTATTCCCTCTATAATTCCTAACTTCTTTAAAGGTACTAAGTTGGTTGTCGTCATCATCAAAATCATAATAGGTGTTTCAAGGTTTAGGTGTTATCTGCCTTGGGTTGGATTTAGAATTAAACTTCAAAGACATTACTGCCAACCTCTCCCTTATATTCTCCATCTCCCTAAACATCCTATCAAATGTTTATTGTTGTGACTTTACCACCAATGGATTAATCTCCCACTCTCCACCTTCAACCACCTCTTTATCCTTACTAGAAGATGATGAGTTTCTATTGTTAGACATGATTTAGAACTTGCAAAAAAAAGTTAGTAGAAAATAATCTCTCCCTTACGTGTTGCTCATTAAATCACTCACAAGTCACCTCCTAATATCCTCACTCTAGGAGTTCTTTGTAGATTAAACTTTTCTTCCAAGAAGAGAAAGTTCTAACCTTTACCCATTCAATTACCACTCCCAAGAGGCAAATTGATGCAAGGAAAACAAGAAAACCCAATAAAAAAGCCAAAGAAAAAAAGTTAGAAATTTGGATATTTGGAGACTTTAGGAACCCCTACAACTTTAATCACAACAACCAGAATGTGATTTATATGTTCTATCAAAGAATGTTAGGTAAACAAAGGATGCAATTGATCTGTTTAGATCAAAAATGGATTAAAAGACATGTTTAGGTCATAAAAGGGTGTAAAAGATGTGTTTAGATTGAAACAGGATGTGATTGACCTATTTAAATCATAAAAGCATGCAAGAAACGTGTTTGGATTGAAAAAAAAAGTAATTGACATGTGCAAGAATGAATAACTCAGATTTCAGTGAGTTTGAATAAGTTTAGAAGTTTATTTTTTGACACTATCAATAACTCTAACCAGATCTATTTCTTTTCCATCTCTTTTATCTTCTTTTCCTTTTTTCTTTTTTTGTCACTTTTTAAAAACTTTTGAACAAAAAGAAACTTAAGAAAACCAGAATCAAGAACAAGATTAAAAGTAAGAATTGCAGGATTCAAAAGATTCATTAAGAACTCAAAAGATCAAGCCAAACTCAATTCTTTAAATGTACAAGTTTAGAATTAGCAAAGAAGACCATAAAGATTGAATTTATCCAACATAAGAACTGAAAGAAATAGACAGAAAATAAAAGAAAAAGCTAGAATAACAAAAACAAGAAGGAAAACTCAAAGAATCAAGAAAGCTTAAGAACTTTTAAAAGAAACGAAATTGAACAGAAAGAAAGGACACAAATTAATTCAAACCTTGGCAATAGAGATGGCTTTAATACCAAAAACTAATAAGCTCTTCACCTCAAATTGGATGAAGCATAAATCACGAATCTAGGATCTAAGGAATGTTCAATATTATGCAAGAATGACATAAACAACTCAGAAGGTATTTCTACCACTCCCACAAAATTTAGGAAGTATTGGGGGTGATAAGGAATGGGTTTGATCTTCACAAGAACTTGCTTAAATGAAAACCAAGTCTTTAAAGAACACCACGGAAGGATTTCTCTAAAGTAATGCAAAAAACACTCCGTTTGTTTTTTGAATATTAAATGAATGAAGTCTGCCTACAAGACACAAAATAAAGAGTATTTATACTAACCCTAACGATTTGGACGACTTTCATAAGGGTAGGAATTAGGTTTTGGCCCTTTCTAGTCTAAAAGAACAAACTTCTTAACAAATAAGCTTAAAACAAGCTGATTAGGCCCAAACAAATCCCAAAAATGTAATTAGGCTTATTTAAGGCTATAATCTATTTATTTAATTCCTAAATAGCATAACTAAAAGTTCTAAATAAATAAAATAAGAAGCCCAAGCAATTGGTCCAAAGATGCTCAAAACAACCTAATTGTAACAAATGAGTTGTTCCAAGTTATGCATCAGGTCCAATCTTCTTCAATAAGTCCAATACATTGCTCCAAGCCTTGAATCATCATTATCAACCTTAAGGACATGTTCCCAAGTGTTTTAGCTTCTTCTCTTGCATATAGATCCACCACCAAATTTTTAAGAGCCTCTTTAGCACGCTTAGCTCTCAAGCTTGTCATTGGACCTCCAAGATTATCCAATGGATGTTTTTCCCTAACATCACTTTGTTAAGCTTGTTTAAGTGTTTCTCCTTGCTACCCAAGATCTCTAACATGTCTAGGTCCCAATCCTTCTATCTTGCCTGAAGCCATTTGTGTTGCTTAATCTCTATCATTCTTCGCTGATTGACTCCTCCTTTTGTTGTTGCAGTGGTGCTGAGCTGGAACTGGCCTATCCTACCCTATTCTTGACATGTGATTTTACACTAACATCTCAAAGTTCCATATTGTAGGACTTCAAAATCTCAGCTCTTATGAAATGACAAGTATTACGAAACTCAAGAAGATGCATAGATAATCCATTACAGTTAACACCATAGAAGTCCGCAATAGTGATAACCAAGTACCTCATGCCTAGATTATTGCTTTGCTTTTTCAAAAAAGCAATGAGAGCGTTAAAAATATTGGTGGATGTACAAACTTAGACACTATTATCGATGCACGAAAAAATAAATAACTCCTTCATCCAACACTTATTACTTTCATTATTTTCAAACACGATCTGACTTATGAATTTGTGTAGCAGCAAGTTTTTAGGGATATGGATTATATTATTATATGCATTTTTAACATCAAAGTTGTACAACCTTGTCAGTTGGGCCCAATAACGTATGGCATGGAAGTCATCATGCTGGTTCATTATGACCAATTTCAGGAATCCACGAATCTCGCACAAAGTTTCATAATTTAGCTCATATGGTCAACCCACAACCAAAACCATAATTCTCTTGGGGATTACCTTGCTCAAATTGTAGGGACATGAAGAATTCAAGGGTGAGTTCTTCATAAACGACAAAATTAAAATGCATAAATTTCTCCCATTTTATTCTACTTCCTAAGTTTTCAACCTTTTCTCTCAATCCAATTATTTCTAATATTTCAAAGTCTAAATATCTAGGCACATCAATCTTTTTAAGGCTAAGGGTTTGGAAACGGTTATCTTCTTCTTTCGAGTACATCAGGAATGGTGCTCTATAATTTGTCGCTAAATTCCTTTGTTCACACCTCAACACTTATATACTGTCTTTTTGGTTGGGTGCGTTTGATCGTCTGCTTAATTCACAGTTCCATTTAGAATGAGAGAAGTGTGAAGAACACAGGGAGAGAAAGAATTTTGAGGAGTGTTATAGAGAGAAGTGAGATGATTTGAGTTTCTTGACTAAGAGAGAGTGACATACTGTTGTCGGTAAGAAAAATGAGGGTGAGGGTGAATATATAGGTTAAAGAGGAAAAGGAGGGGTAAAATTGGGAAGAAGGCTTGAAAATTTCGTATGCCCGTTTTTCCCTTCTGTAAATCGGTTACGATCGTGATAGAGAGGAATCCTTATGGTCACGATCATGACTTAAGATGTCACGATTGTGATAGAAGATTCAAAACAGGGTCACAATCATGATCAAGGGTGTCATGATCGTGACAAAGACTGAAAATTAATTCACGATCGTGACATTGGGAATTTTACACTTCTTTCCCATTTTTTATTCTTTTCGTGTCACTCCTGAATTCCTTCCCTACCTTATATTTTCATTAAGACCTTATTGTTTTACCTTCCACACCTTTCCAATCCATTGTGAAAAAGAGAGAAAAAGAAAACTAGCTCGATTTTTCCAAGATATTAACTTTTATAAAAACATAAAAAACTGAATTAAAAACCTAACCTAAAGTAAAAGATAAAACAACAAAAATTTAAAATCATGGGTTACCTCCCATGCAATGCTTCATTTACCATCACTAGCTCGACGTAATTATTTTGCTTATAGTGGTTTAAACGAATCAAGTAATTATTGCACCCCTATAGGCTTTATAACCTATAAGTGAGCTACTAGACTATGCTTACCCCTATCTTTCTTTCTCATCGTCTTATTTCAAATTGTTTCGAATTTGTAGCTTTTCTAGTGGGTCTTTGTGAGTATAACTCTGCTAAACTTTTTCATAAGAATCATTTCTCTTGATAGCATCCACATATTTAAAAGAATTTCTTATACCATCAGACACTTCAAATGAAACCCTTTTTTCCCCCACTCTTAAAGTTAACTGGACTCCATCAACTTTGATAAGAGACTAGGTGGTAGCTAAAAATGATCGGCAGAGGATTAGGGGTTTCTCCAAATCTTTCTCTATGTTTAAGATGATGAAATCCGTGGGAAAGGTGAATTTGTTAACCTTATGATTGAACCCAAGTTTCTTATATTAATTAGTGATAATTTCATGATTTTTATTACACTTATTGGCTCTTATTTTCAAATTTTATGCTCACTTTGACTTTTGAGTGCTTGCCTTTAATTTATGTAGTTTGAGGGTAAAATTGTCACAAATGATTAGTAATTGCACTAAATTGATTTTTGGGACAATTGATACTGCAAACTGCCATTTTTTATTGTAGGAAATTCAAGAAATAGAGCCAAGGAGTGAAGGTCAAAGATGACAAGTCAATAAGTCAATAGGGTAATAGGAAAGTTGGTCATGACGGTGAAGTTTGAAGAGATCTTTTGGGAAAAATTTGCCACGACAAAGATTATGTTTGCACCACAACGAAAGCTGAAGCTAATTTAATAAAACTTTTGAGAAATGTTCGTTGCGGCGAGAAGCTAAAGCCGATTTAATAAACCTTTTGGGAAAAGTTCGCCGTGGTGAAACCTTCAAATTGGAGCAGACCTGGACCATTTTTGGCAAAGTAACCGACTGTGCAACCTAATCCATTAACCCATTTTATGGAAAAGACCCATTTTGGGCTAAGTTAATGGGAGAAAGAGAGAGCCGACAATTCATACACACGAGAGACACTTCTTTCACACACACTCATTTTTCTCTTTCATCTCCATCGATACCCTCTCCATCTTCTTCTCTCTTCAAATCATTTTTCTTCCATTTTTCCACCTTTGGCTATTACCATGGGCATCTCTAATGGGTTCTCGATTGTGAAGTCTCTTGGAGCTATACGTGGTTAGACATCTTTGATCCTTTTGAAGATGTAGTAATGGCTTAAGTTCAACGACCTTAAAAGGGGAGTAGCTTAATCCATGTTTAGCTATGATTTATGAACTCCTAGGTTTAGGATTTGTAAATTTGTAGTTGAACATTCTTGATTAGATTTTAATCAATTATTGGATATTCATTGTGTTGTTAGGATTTGTCGATGTAGAACTTTGACCTTAAATATATGAAGTCTCATATATGTCTATTTGTGATCTTGTTGAATTTCTTTTATCTTGTATAGTTGTGATTGATATTGAGTTGATTTAAGATCCCAAATGACTTGTTGCATTGACTTACCCACTACACACACTGAGGGCGTTTAACAAGGTCTTAAGAAATGGAGTTCATTAATTAAGACCTTGGACTTAAAGAGTTCTTAAGGTTTACCCATTTGAAACTTAGTGATTCCCACT
Organism: Erythroxylum pedicellare; assembly: GCA_027563575.1. NCBI lineage: Eukaryota > Viridiplantae > Streptophyta > Magnoliopsida > Malpighiales > Erythroxylaceae > Erythroxylum > Erythroxylum pedicellare. Next base: position 10,929 of record JAOQMP010013693.1, read on the forward strand.
CCTATTGAAAATTGATTTCAAACTAAGATAGCCAAAGCTTATTTTCAAAAGGATATTATCATCATTTGATCATTGCCTTAATCTTTTAGTTTTCACATTCCCAAAAATCCAAAAAAAAACTTTTTGACACATTTTTCTTATAATTCCTTTTAAATCAGTTAAGATTTCCAAAGACAAAACCCCCTTCCTAACCAATTTAGCTTGCATTTCATGACAAATGGGTTAGCTTATGTCCATTCATTTAGGTTCTGATTAAGTGAGATGACCCGAGGTTGTAACCTATATTACAATCATTGGATTATATTTTTGATTTGAACTTTACGGGTAAGTATTAAGACTCGGATCACCTTAACAAGAACATCCTTGATTACACCCCTAGGATGGTGGATTGATCTATTAACCATTTGTATATACATCTTGATTAGTTTTATTTCACCTAACTCCATCTTTTTGCTTAAAGTGTAAGGTATGATACTTATACCAGCTCCTAAGTCTGTAAAAGCCTTATCCACTTTGACACTACCAATAGTACAAGGAATATAAAAATTCCCCTGGATCATCTTGCTTCTATAGTAGTGCTGCCACTTTGTTGGAGTTCTAACAGTGCGTCGTAACGTTAGTCAAAATAAACTAGACTACTACTTTAGCAGTGGTGAGTCTAGGTCGATCTCACAGAGAGTGTATGTAAAGTTATTGAAATGAAATTAATTGGTGTTTAGGTTTAGGAGGTTTTGGTTTTAGAAATAAGAGAACGAAATGAAACTAGACTAATGAAAAGAAATTAAAGAAAACATGTGAAAAATGATAAAAGTGGAAAATTCTATAGGGACCCGGTTCTTTGGTTCAATCTCAGGCTATACCTTAATTAAACATATTTCATTGATTTGTTGTTTTTAAACCTCTCCTAGCAACTATTAATCATAGGTTAATAATTAACCTGAGTTTTCTTTAGGTAGTGTTTAATCAAGATATGATCGTTAATTAAACCTAACTACCAAATAATTTAGGATACGATCTCTAAATTCAAATGGGTAGTAGCATTACAAATTAGGAAAATTGATTAATAAAGACAATAACTACATATGATGCGTTATTTAACCCAGGTTATGTTATCCCTAATGATTACTAATCATTAGTCGCTACACATGAATTTCAGCACAATAATTACGGATTATATCAATATTCTAGCAATGCGTTTGCAAATAAATGATTCACTGAATGCATTAAAATCATCTTTCACATTACCCGGTGGGTTTATATACAAATAATCAAACAATAACAAGAATACAATTATCCATACACAACCCAGATCAATTAACATAAGATAACACAATCAATTTCTAAGGAGAGAAAGAAAAAAATAGTGAAATATACTTAACCCGAGTCGTCGGTGTCGATGTTACCTTTGAACTGGTATCGAGATGTCTAGCTCTTTATGGATCTCTCCCAAAAAATGTTTAAGCCTCGTTGAAATAACCCTAACTGAAGACTCACTCTGTTATTCTCTCTGTTTGACCTACGCTACTCTCTCTTTATCTATTTTAATTGTTTTTCCACTTCACTATTCAGTTGTCATGTTACCACTTTTGTCTATTTAGTTATTGGCCAAACGTCTGTGCTTCCTCCTACTGCACTTGCATTTTGGTTGCTTCTTCCTAGCTGTGCGTCGTCATCTTAGTGTGAAACATATGCATAAACACAAATGTTGTTTGCGTGAAATGTTTCTGCAATAACGTGGAAACACAAATGTGGTTTGCATTTCATGCTTAATTCTATCATGCTGCTACGTTTTTCTACTTCTTCCAACAACCTCTTTGAAAAATGGCTCAAATATCATGCTTTCGACTCACTTTAACTTCTTTGCTTCCAAATTGTGCATAAAATTACATATGAGTCAAAGCGAGTATCTTGAGCAATTTCATGCCATTAATCGCTACGTGTTATGGAATAATTTCATAATCAATTATACACCTATCAATTTCCCCCACACTTAGCTTTTGCCTGTCCCCGGGCAAAACATTAAAATTAAGCTTAAAGACCCAAAAACGTTTACCAATTTCTATATGTTCTAGGAATATATAATCATAAGTAAAGATCAATAACAAGAAGTCAACATTCCAAGCTTTTACTCATAATCAATCAACATTCATCATCTTCAAAAACTGATCAATCTAATAGTAGCCTTGAAAAATATGTTTAACTACAATATATCCATAGTTACATTCAACATCATTCATGATTATGACAATCCACATCTTTGCATATCATTTCATTTCTCCACCAGTAAGGTTCATATGAAAAATCATGAATCAAAGGACTTTTCAAGATTGTAATATGGGTAAAGGTAAGGTGAGATGTATTTGGGTCAAGTAACTTCCATTAAAGCTAGTGAAACAAGCAACACTCAATGTACTATCAAGTGTAAAAACTAACACTCACTCACAATTGTGTACATCAACTATGATGAATATTAAAACAAGTTTCATAATTCAAACTCGATCTCTCATACACAAACCACATGAAGTATATACCATTCTGAAGGGATCACTCATACAATTGATGACAATATTTTGAAACCACAAAGAGTTAACCTTCCAAGCCAACATCAATCTTATATTCAACATACTCCAATAACACATTCATTACAACTTTAGGAGGATGCATTAATCATACACAACTTTTCAACATATATGCAATTCCTCCTTAATATATTTCTTTAAACTTTTTTCTTTTTCTCTTTTTCTTTCTCTTTTTCTTTTCTCTTTTCTTTCTTTCTTTTCCTTTATTTTCTTTTCTCTTATAAAAATTAAAATAAACTACATTAACATGGGAATTTCAATAATAAGTTATAAAATAACATCTCACCATTATAACTACCCTATACATATACATACCTCCACACTTAGAATTTTGTACTTCGACAAACTCAAAAATCAATAAATGATCTACTAGTTTCAAGTCTTGGGAAGGACATTTGGTTAGGTTAAACCATGTAATGTGGCTAATACATAAAGAAAAGGCAAATAAAGCTCAAGGGGTCTTATCCGAAAGGAAAATCATATAATAGGTAGGCTATTTGGCTAATGTAGTTTGGAAAAGCAAAGAATACCTAATCATATCCATGTTAATGCATATGATAAAATGTGGTCTTGAATAGAAATTCAAGAAAAAATCAGGATGTACATGTCATGAAGGTCACACATTAACCAAAGATAAAGAGACTAATATGAATTTGTCAGTCAAATAAGGCTTAAAATCTCACCAATTTTGTTTACTACTAGTCTCTAATCTTCTAAAGATAATGCACATTGACCAATCATAAGAGTAAAAGCACATGCTAGAGTTGTTAGGAAATTATCTAGTCATTTCATTCTCTACTCATAACCATATAATCCTAAACGAAAATGAAAATGATCAAATGTTTTTTTGTTTTATTCTTTCTCTCATTTTATTGAAAACTTAAAATAAGCAAGAAATAAACTAATAGCACATATGCATATAAAAACTAACTGCAAAAATTTTAAAGGAAAAGAAACTTACTTCCCTTGAGTTGCCTCCCAAGAAGAACCTTTGTTTAGAGTCACTAACTCGACTCCTTCTTCTCCTCACATAACAAAATTGTGATATTCAGGTATTGTAGTTTGTGCCACTTCTACGAGAGGTTATTCTGGATAGGCCTTAGTTGATTATCATTCCCATCTAGCATCCTCCCTATCCTTATACCGATCTCTACTGAGTTTATACTTTCTTGAAAGATCTCAAATATCTCTTCACCTTTTTCTTCTTCGTTTAATTCCTTTAACCTACTAGGTAAAAGTAAAGAGTCATTCTTAACAAAAAAATGGAACTCAATGTGTACCTCTGAGCTAAAAGATATAGCTTTTTATACATCGATCTCCTTCTCAACTTCTTCCATATGAGCAATTCCTTGAGTATTGCCCTCAAAATTCTCAAGCTCCCGATCACTTTGTAAAGTTTCTATATAAACATCCATTAGGTACACCTTGGGTTCATACGGTTGCTCATCTTTGTTTTATGGTTTCAAATGATTGATATCTCCCCATCGAGGTAATGCATCTTGCTGAAACCATTTCACATCCTGCTGAAATTTCAAAGTGTTAGCAACAACATTATCAACTAATTCTTTTAAGGATATACCTGAGTTTTGTTGGCTCTCCTAATCTTGGAAACTAGTCCAACATTGCCTTTTATCCTACTGGAATTGTTAGATATCTTGTTGGGTCTGTTGTATAGTCTCTTAAAGCTGCTACATACCCTGTTGAAATTGAAGATTGTTAGCATTGTAGGTCTTGATATAGTAGTCCAGAGATGTACCTGAATCGTGATAAGAAACTTCTGGTTTGTACGGGAATTGTTGTACATCCTGTAAACTATTATGGAAGTAACTTTGTTCATTATCCCATCCATAACTAATGTTAGGTTTATCAGTCCAACATTGGTTATAGGATTGAGAGTAGAGCTAAAAGAAATTTAGAGTAAGAGCTAAAAGAAAAAATTACTTCCATCCATAACTTTTTTCATAAACACAAAATAAAACAATGAAAGGATTATGAAATAACTGAAAAGAAATCAATTTCGAACAAATATATACAAAACACCATTTAAAATCACAAATAAAAACTAAAACACCACACTCTCCGATAATGGTGTCAAAATTGACAGCATGTCATAATGCTAGTCAAAATAAACCAGACTACTACTATAGTAGTGGTGAGTCTAAGTCGATCCCACAGAGAGTGTGTGTAAAGTTGTTGAAATGAAATTAATCAGTGTTTAGGTTTGGGGGTTTTGGTTTTAGAAATAAGAAAATAAAATGAAGCTAGACTAATAAAAACAAATTAAAGAAAACATGTGAAAAATGACAAGAGTGGGGAATTCGGTAGGGACCCGGTTCTTTAGTTCAATCTCGACCTGCACCCTAATTAAACATATTTCATTTATTTGTTGTTTTTAAAACTCTCTTAGCAACTATTAATCGTGGGTTAATAATTTACCCAAGTTTTCCCTTAGGTAGTATTTAATCAAGATACGATCGTTAATTAAACCTAACTACCGAATAATCTAAGATACGATCTTTAGATTCAATTGGGTAGCAGCATTACGAATTAGAAAAACCAATTAATTAAGGAAATAACCACATATGATCCGTCATTTAACCCAAGTTATGTTATCCCTAAAGATTACAAATCATTAGTCACTACATATCAATTTTAATATAACAATTACAGATTATATCGAAATTCTAGCAATGCGTTTACAAATAAACAATTCAATGAACGCATTAAAATTATCTTTTCGCAATACCAAATGGGTTTATACACAAATAACCGAATAATAATGAGAATACGATTATCCATACATAAAAACCAAATCAATTAACATAGGATAGCATGATTAATTTCTAATGAGAGAAAGAAACACAAAAATAGTGAAATACACTTAACCTGAGTCATCAACATCGATGTCACCTCCAAAACAGCATCGAGATGTCTAGTACTTCATGGGTCTCTCCTAAAAATTGCTTCAGCCCCGTTGAAATAACCCTAGCCGAAGACTCATTCCCCCTCGCTACTGTTCTTCTCTCTATCTGACCTATGCTACTCTTCCTTTATCTATTTTAATTGTTAGTCCACTTCACTATTCACTAAGTCACATAAAATCCTTAAATACCTTCATAACGGGAGTAGAATGAACAACAAAGCTAGAAGGGTTCTTAAAACAACCTTTGGTAAAAAAATATATTTAATCTAAAGAAAGGGGAACAACTAATTTTTAATCAGGTCATACATGTTAAAGTACCATGATAGCTTCCTCTTGAAAAATTTTATTCCCTTAAAAGGTAAGGACACAAATTTTATTAAAAATGGACGGATAAGATACAAAATACAGTTTTTTAAGAAGCCTCTAACTCGGATAAGAAGAATCTAAGTAATGAAGCTTAAAACATCATGAATAAATCAAGTTACATACACCATGTTTTGTAAGAGAGAACATAGGTCACTCAACATTTCCATTCACGTGAAAGCTTGAAGTTAAAGACACCATAACTAACTAGTTTTAGAGTTTAAATTATTAACATAGTAAATCCTTTAACAAAAGTATCCATTCTAATCTTTGATCAAAATCTTTTGCGAAGCATCTTCAGTTCTTATAGGTTTATTTACAAATAGTCTTATATTCCTCTTATATCAAATACTATAAACTAGAATTCCAAATGCTATCCTAATCAACTTAATTATACCTTTTAAGTTCCATTATAGGTCTGATGACTAAGCAATAATCTCATATCATTTAACTAGTGAGCAATGTGGACCAAAAATACTATAATGAGCCATGTGGACCCAAAATACTAAGTATCTTACCTTAAAGAGTTGAGGAAAAGTGACAGTTAAAAAATAAATGCTTTAAGTCTTCATGAGCTTCAAAGTTTATAATGTAACACCTATTAGTTATGGGGAATTTTGAGGAGTCTTTGGTTCCCAATCTCCTAATAATTTCTAGGAATAGGATGAATGCATTAGATGGGATATAGAGGGATTTCAAAACATTTTATCTAATGAAATTTAGGATGAGTTCTTAGAAGAAGTTGATTACATGAACTGGCAGTGAACTGCTTATTAGTCAACCATATTATAAAATCCTGATTTAATTCGTTAAGGGAATGAATAGGTAAGTTTACCATACGATCCAAAGATTCTATAGTAGAGCGAATATTTGCCATGTCTATATGTTATATTTTTATAAATGTATTAACATTCATGCCTTCAAGTTTAATAGTTTTGAGACACTAAAATTGTCTAATATTGTACAAAAGACAAATGTCAAGCCAATTATCAAACAAAAAAATGTTTTATGCCATCCCTTACATTTTGTTTAATATAGATCCAAATGGAGTCCATTAGGAGAAGTATTTTACTCAAGGTGTAAGAAACACTAGAGCTGGCCTATATAAACTAGATACTTTTCTTCTTTAAAAAGTAATGATGAATCTATTTAAACCAAAATTCTTTCTTATCTTCTTATTATTTCCATAATCCTTTTCAAAAGTTGGACATAGAAATTTGATAAAGTAAATGCCTAATTCTTTATTATCTTTTAGGTAAGCAAGCATCAGACCATTTCACCTTAGCTATTTTAAATGAATTGTTTGCACCATCAGAAGGAAATTTCTAGTAATTATATCTATGGTTTTCAAGAACTCTTTTAGAAGTGCCAAATGGGAATACTAATAGGTGAGAATATTAGTTAATATTGAAATGATGAGTAATAATTTTCCACTAGATGAAAGAGCTTTATTGCACTAATTATTGAGCCTCTTATTAATTTGGTCTATAAGAGGGAACATTCCAAGAATGTGAGATTTTTAGTGGAGATTAATACCCACGATCATTTAAATAGGGATCTCTTAAATTAATAGTCTAATTGAAGATGTAAGGGAAGATTTATTTTGATTTGACACTACTAGATAGAAATGATGAGATCTTATTCAAATTAAAAAGGTATGCTTGATATAGATTTGAATGTTTCTAATAAATTAAACATTAATTTGATGGATATAGGAATTTCACCTATGGAAAAGTAATTTATCATCAAAAAGATTAAAGATACTTTACCATATATGTCATGAAACCTAAACCTTAGTTCAAAGGTTATGTTTAACTTGTTAAGCTAGAGAATACTTGTAAGGGAAATTTATGGCTTACATTAAGCTAATCATGAAATTCCAATAAAGAGAATGAGAAGACTTTGTGAATTCAATTTTGACGTACAACTCTTATTATATTTCATAGAGTGATAGCTTTTAAATTGTTTTTATGCCTATCACCTATATTTATACCATGTTTATATGCACTTTGACAAGCGATATTGAGTGTAGGAATAACTGTCTTGAGTTTATTACTAAGAATTTAGAGATCACATTACAATAAGTATTGGGTTTATATTCATACAAAGATGAGGGATTAGGTATCTTAGGAATAAAGGATAAATAAGTCTTATTCATTTTTATAAGAGTAAAATGACTATTGAATAATTCAAAAATAAGCTAATCATCATGTCTCCTACCATATGCCAAGTAGTTTGAGAAAATCTCACGTTGAACCCATCATGGCTTAGTGCCTTATCAAGATGGAGACTAGACAAAGCTTCTTTTGTTTCCATAGAGGTGACCTTACTAATCAAATCAACTTTAACTAGTTAAGAAAGGAGTTAGCTAAATGGACTTTGAGAGCTTCATGGAGAAGTTGACACTTAAGCTCAACACCAAGAATCTCTTTTAAGTGCATATAAGCAAATTCTTCTATTGACTCTTATACAATCCTCTTTAGATTTCCTCATTGAAACTATGATGTTTCCAAAGGACATTAAAGGATCTAAACAAAGCTTTCCTTTTACTATCATTTGACCTTATATAGGGGAAAAATGCATATGATTTTAATTGATGTGATTAATTAACTCTGTGTAGCTAAGAGGGAAAGTAATAAGCCAAGTAAAGTTAACTAGGCATCTACTGAGCTTCTTCTACATGAAGCACCTCTTAAGTTGCCCATTACTCTAAGTATAGGACTTCCTATGCATCTTAAGACAACCAATCCAAGATTTCTAAAAAGGTTAGTAAGGTCCCTATTTCTAAGTTTAGCTGAGATTGAATCTGTTAGACTCATGGAAGTAAATAGTATATTTGACGAACACAACTAATATCTAGGTGGTAAAGATATTTACTCCTATTATGGACAAGTCATCCTTTAGTTATTTCTTCTAAAACTCAAGATTAGTGGCATAGATAATAGTGGCTTTACTTAAAGTTGAGTTATCTAAACCCTACAATGAACAAATTAATTTTAACAACTCCATTTTGAAGCTTAAATAGTTGAGGGTCAAAAGAGAAAATAATCCTCCTATTGTAATCTAATTCATGGTTATGTAATACAATGTAACATTTATTCAAAAATTATAGGCCCTTATGAAAAAGATCTTTGTTCATTTTAGTTTTAACCAAACTAATAAAATAGGACTCTTTAAGGATGAGAAAAATCCTTAAAAGCCTATTATTTATTAATATTGTTTAAACCCCTAACATTCCAAACCAAAAATTTATTTGATTAAACGAGTACTAGTTTTTTTCTTCTTAACTTGCCTTACTATAACCTTTTTACTTATACTTGGATCTATATTCTTAACGATATTAGAGTTACCACTAAGAGGTCTTACTTCTCCTTCCTTAGGTGGAGACATTTCTAGATTATTCAAGTAACATAATCTAAATTTTCCTTTTGTGGGATTAAAACTATATCCTTTAAGTCTTTAGAATTCTGGAGACAGCTGGTGTTAAGAATGGTATCAATTACAAAGAATTCAGGAGATTTACCTAATTCTTCCAACTAATCATTCCTGTCATTAGTGAATTATTCATTAGTCCCATGTAAATCTCTAGATTGAAAGGTAGGAGCTGAAGAAGCCATTCAAATGCTTGAAGGTGACTTCGCTAAAATCATTCATTTCATCATTAAGTTATTCCATAGTCTCATGTAAGACACTAGACTAGGAGACATTTTGTTTCTTCATCTCTAAAGGTTCTTTAGTATCCCTTCAGACATCTTTGCTCTTAAGGATCCACCTTTAAAGCTTCTATAAGTAATAGAGATGGAATCCTAAACTAGGTTCCCTAACTCTTCTTCTTCCAAAATTCTAAATGAAATCAAAATGCTCTTCATAGATGTCAAATTCATTAATACTCATATGTATCCTATCTATTTTAGATTAGTTATGTTCTTATCTATGTTTAGTAGTTTTCCAATATTTCATACCAGATAGCTTAACCCTTTTGAGGACCAATATTCTAAAGGGAATTGTAAGAGACTTAATCTCCACTTCTAAAGAAATATAGGCGACCTTAGATCAGCCAAGGCCCTCCTTAAAGAATCTTTTTAAGATTTATCCTTAAATGGAAATTTAAAGATGTAAAAGCCATCCTAATTGATAAGTAGATTCTCCATTGCATGCTTTTTTCAATTAAAATTAGCTAAAATTTGAACCTAGGGAACGAATATTCATTTCTCTATAAAGAAACCCATGAAAGTTGTTTACCATTTTTTAGTGCCCATGTTAAGTTCATCATCTAAGGGTGAGACTATGTTGATTTTTATTAAAGAAGGAATGAATCTTAGTTTACCAAAATTTTAAGGATATCCCACAATTTTTTGTTGATAAGTTTTATATAGAAAACTTTCAATAACATAAGTATACGAAAGGTAAATTATAGTACCAAAGGTATCGGTCCCATAAAGACTAATTAGGCACCTAAAAACTTGAATAAAACTTTGTTTAAGGTATTAAAACATTGATTGAGTTAAAAATAAATTACTAAAATTGAAATAACTAATAAAATGAAACAACTAGATTAATGAGCTGTTAATAAAAATAAAGTTGATCAAAGTTGGAAAATTAAGAAATATTGTATCATTTTTTTGTCTCCCTTTATTCTTTTTAATCTAATTATGCTTGATCCTAGATATCACAAAGTTTTGATCATCCTCTCTTAATATCTAATTAAGTAATCCCAACTAAAATAGAAAATAATATAATTGCAAACTCTTAATTCATAAGACTACTACTAATAAGTCAGTTAAATTTAAAGTAATCCTAAGGATAATTGGTTCGAAAATAAGATCTCTCTTTAATTGTTAATTAAGCTATCTACTCTCATTGTTCACCTTAACATATGTAGCTTAATTCACTCTCTTAATTTATTACCAAGTATAGGCATAACAATTATTATAAAGCATTCAAGATCTGTTGAATTTAACAAGAATAAAGTTTAACAATACAAATCATGAACAATCCCTAATATGGATTTAGAAACCCCTAATCATGTTTAACATCATAATAAGCCTTGCCTCCCATGCTTACCTCAACTTACTCCTTTTTTTTTTGTTTTAGTCTTGGATCTAGGGCTCCACATCCCTACTCGAAAAGGTGGTCATCTAGGCTTCACATCTGTAAAATTCATCACCTTGCCAAGAGGTGAAACCAACCAAGATATAACCTCAGACTCCTTTTTTCAGACCTATTTGACTCTCTGACTGCATTTCATTAGGCGGTATCCTAATATTAAAGAGATTAAATTCCTCTTGGGAATATACCAAACAAAGATATGCACTAGTTTGTATCTTAATCTAGAAATCTAGAATATCTGAACCTTCTCTTGATGTCTGTTTTTTTATCTCCTTAAATATGGTGGTTGCTACCTTTTTCGGTGTTTTTCTTATCCTTAAATAGTTCTTGAGGCTTCTACGGGTTGTTCCTAGGATTTCCTCACTTAATTTGGTTCCGAAAATAGCCTCAGAACTTTCTAAGTTAATAAATCTCATGAGTTGGACAAACATTTTGCGATGATCGTGGGAGTGTCACAATGACCTTCATGGTTCCACATCCATTCCTTCTCTTTTCTTCAAATTCTTATTTCCATACACTCATAAACATATAAAAAACCTCTTGAAACAAAAAATTAAGATTAAATTCTTACACTAAACCAATCAAACGTTCAAAACACATAAAAACACTAACAATAACACAATTCTATGTTTATACACATGATAATTCTATAAGAAAACACTTAAAAACACACTTAAGCACCTAGAAAAATGTACTATAGTCTACACCTATCAACATCCCCATAGTTGAACCATTTTTTGTCCTTAAGAAAAACTAAAAACATAAAAAAACATAAAAACATAAACATATACACACAGTCATGTAACATATAATAATATTACAATGGAATCAAATCTTATGAGATTAACTTAAATACAAACATCAACCACTTAAAAAGTGTCAAGATACTTATTCCTTTAAATTTTAAGTACTTTGATTTGAATATATATTTCAATTAAAATATTAATATCCAATTCATACACCTATGGAACTTATAAGCATGCACTTATTATTATTGATCAATTTAAAAAGGCAAATTATCACTTAGTGACCTTTTATGAAAATTCTTTCTATTTAAAAGATCAACATGATTAATTTATTATGAGTAACTTTTTCTAAGATTTTATTTAATGATAACCTAGTGTTTTCATGTGAAGGCAAACACCTTTTCATTAATGTCCTTTAGTTACTCAACTACGTCACGTTTTTCTTTAACTTGGTTGGAGTGTCATTTTAGCCTTTTAATGTGAAGAAAAACATTTTTTCATAAATGCCCTCAGTTACTCAACTCAACTAGATACTAGCTCTATTCTTAACCCATTTTTCTTAAAAAGGGTCAATAGAATAGGAACTTAGCACTTTTTTCACATTTAAATTCTTCACCTACCTCATATCTTCTTAGTTAATCACTCTCTTAAAAAAGTACTAATGATACTAACCAATTTAATTGACTATAATTATAAATTTCTATAAACAAATTTCATTAAGTGAAAGAATTGGTTCTATATACCTATTAATATGCATATTCATCCTAAAGACACTTAAAACACAACTTTCACCAGTTAATATGCCTTTACAATTTAAATGACCATGTTCAAACTCAGCCACTTCTATTTAATTCATGTCATTGACACATTCACACAATGCACATATTATGCAACAAAATGTTCACATAATACCAACCTAACCAAAACTAACATAATACAAATGCTAATTTAACACAAAAAATAATATGTCAATGAATAAATTTCTCCATATTTAAACAACATATTGTACTTAATGTGAGAAAAGAAAAAATTTAAATAAAGATAAATAACAATGAAGAAAAAGTTAGATCAAGAAGACTTATGGTGATTAAGGTATTGATGGTGTTGGAAATGGAATTTGAAAACCTTGAATGGAAAAATATTTAAGTATTTTCTTTGTTTCATACTATTGTTGATGCTAATGGCACAAGACCTCCTTCATTTGAGCCTCCATGGTGTCCAGGCGACCCTCCACATTTTTATCATTTTATGTCATTTAGTTAATCACCTTCTCCCATCCCTTCTCTTCTTCCTCCTCAGATTCTTTACTAGATAAGACTTCTTATTGGTGTTGTGTCAGAGTGGAACTAGAGCTCGCCTATCTAGTCTTGTGTTTCACTTGTGATTTCGAGCTGATATCTCAAAGTTCCAAACCATGGCATTGCAAGATTTTTGTTTTCCTTAAATATGTATGATTCAAAAACTCAAGAAAGATGGGGGTTACTCCATCAATATAAACACTATGAAATTGAGCTAGTGTAGTAGCAAGGAAACCCATGTCGAGATAGCTACTTATTAAGATAAGTACTTTCATTTGAAAAATGTGGGTGGATGTACAAAGTTTAATTTTTTGATCCATAAACTAAAGATTAAATAATCCTTTCATGAAAACTTTTTACTTTGAGTTTTTGAAAAAGTAGTTTGCACATATATTTATTAAATAACAAATATTTAGGATTAATAATAAGATTATTAGGTGCATTTTTAGAAGTAAATCCATCCAAACATATTAATTTTTTCAATATTGGTCAACATGAAAGTTTCTGTGTTTTTCAATAATTTTTTACCTTAGAAAACCACAAATTTCTTCCATAATATCATAATCAACATTATGAGGGTTTTCACGCAATCTAAACGAAAGACACTTCTATTTTTCCTTTTGATGATGTATATTTTATTATTTGCATGATTCTTGGAGCCATGTTTAGTGTATAACCTACAAAAGCTACCACGAAAATACAATAAAAACACAAAATAATACCTAAAATGTGTAAGAGAAAATTGTATAGAAAATCTTGCAAAACCCACTCAAAAGATATGATTTTGTATGGAAATCACTATATTTGTGTAAAAGGACTAATAATCTAGGTGAAAGATGAAAGAAAATATTAAAAAGCCAAGTAAAAGTGAAGAGAGATTTGAGAGAAAGTAGAGAGCCATAGAGGTTGCTATAAGTTTGGAGAGAGAATATAAGTTGTAAAAGACGATAAAATAAGTATTTGAAAGTGTAAGGTTTGAAAAGAAGGGTAAACTAGGGTTTTGTAGGAGTGAGCCACAAGTGGGAGTCTTAAGCTTGCCTACCACAATCTTAGGGGTCCCATGATCTTGACAAAAAGATCATGTGCTCACCATGCGCAATCATTGCACTGCCCATGAATGTGGCATGGCTGGAATTATCCACCATTACCCCATTTCGCTCAATTTACCTTATTTATCTTGGAACTTTTTCCCTAACCTATAAAAACTTCAAAAGTATGAGATTTAACAATCAAAATCACTCCAAACACATTAAATTAACAACTTACATGCCAGAATTCACAGAAAACATAATTATCATAACATGCTAACTTATGAATTAGAAATAAAAACAATATGAAACTTGTCCTACTTCTTGGGTTGGCTCCTAAGTATAGATTCTTTAATTTCATTAGATTGATGTACTCTTCCCATCCACATTCAACTTGGGTATATTATTAGGGGCCTGCCTCCACATCCCATGGCAGTTTAGTAACCTATAAATAAGCCATAATTTGCAAGATAATAAGGAAATAATTGATCAAATTAAGAAAACTTAGGTCTTTAATGCTCTTTTCTGTAACAAAATATCAATAAAATAGAGAATGATGAAACTCCTTGATTCATTAGTTAAATCCTAAGTTTGTCCTATAAAAAGGTAAGCTGTTCTTCTTCTTCCACAATCACCCTTGTTCCCTCTTCTTTATAAGTTTTGTAAATACAGAATCCATTCTCTTCTTCAATCTCTATCTCCTCTATCCTTTGTTCTTCTTTCTCTTCTTAAACAACCATTTCATTCATGTCAGAAAGCCTTGTCTCCTCATCAGTTTAACGCATTAATAGGCACTAAAAACATACTATATTTGGCTCAGTGTCTTCAACCAAAGAAAAACTCTAATAGAAGACAAAGTGGTTAACTTCACCATTGGCAAGATCTTCTATTAAAGATTTAGATAAAGCTTAATAGTTTAGTACTTTAGTGTAAGAGTTTCTCCACTATGAATTATTAGTGTGCTCATTTAGTATATTCTTAAGGCCATTTTCCCAAGAAATATGGATGCTCCCATATATAATTTGGTGCCTGACATTGAAAATTATAACGATTATCACTACAAATGTCACTGTTGAGCAAGTTATAAAACCCCTAATATATCGCAAATGCACGGGTCGGGAATGTATTATATAAGGTGTCGATCCCTCGAGGAGTTAGTGAACTAATCTAATTCTAAGTTATCTAAGGCATAAAAGGATTATTAAAATAAAAATAAAATTAAGCAAAAAATTAAATGCATGAAAATTAAATTATAAAATTAACATAAAAGGAACAATTCGAGCACCACAAAATTAACAATGGGAAATCACACAAGAAAAATTACCAAATTATGAGAAGAGGATTTATCTTATCATTAATGATAACCCAGTAACTTTTGTGTTAACGTGGTGTCAGTTCTAGACTATTGAAGGGTGGATTACTCTCTATCGAGTTATAATCGCTAGGCCCAATAAATAAACCCTAATTAATTCAAGTTACCGAACGTGTAATCTCTCGATTAACAATCAGTTCTTAAGCATTTCAATAAATAATTCGGTCCTCATATGAGATCTCTCTTTACATAATTACCGATTTGATTATCTGCGTGGTCTATTAACTCTCATTAACTAACTCAATCATTTTGCATTTGGTTCAGTCTTTTGATTTATTTTACCAAAGCATGCAATTATAACAAATAATCACAACACATAAATTAATTAACACAAAAACAACTAGATTAACATTGAATCAAGTATAAATCCCTAAATAAGAGTTAGAACATCCTTAAATCAAGGTTCATCATCATTAATCCTATCTCGTACATCATATGAAAGAAATAAGAGATGGAAAGACCTGAAGGATTGAAAGTGGAAGCACCCAAGAAAGATCCCCTTCTTCTCTCTCTTCTTCTTCTTCTTTGACTTTTTCCCAAAGTGACAAAATGGGGATCTCTCTTAGGTTTCTTTTCGTTATATATCTTTTCTATTTAGGGCAAACATTAGGGTTTAACTGGGCCCAAAATTCTGAAATATCCCTCTAAAAGTCACATTTTATAAGCCGATCCGTGCCTATTATGATGTAGATCATGATCGTGGCACTTAAATTTTCTCTCTATAATGATTGTAGTAGACAAGGCACAATTATGGCAAGGTCACCAAGCTTCTATCACAATTATGGCTCTGGGCTTCGTTCCGAGCTTCCTCTAATTCTCCTCCATTTTTTAGTATCTATTCTCAAACACTAATAAATACATCAAGGCAACTCAAATACATAAAATTTAAGGTTAATAGCATGCACTAACCCATAAAACACTCAAAACATAAATATCTAAGTTAATAAGACAATCCTAACCTAAGCATGAACTAATCATTCAATTTAACAACTAAAATATTATGCAACCTACAACTATCAGCATCCCCACACTTAAACTTTTTCTTGTCCTCAAGAAAAAAAAATAAGCAAAACACAAAACACACCTAACAATAAAACACACATATGCAACAATGGTACAACGACATTGAACTTCACAAAACAAATTAAACTATAAACATGATCCTTCCAAGTTGTTCTAACTTATTAACTTGTGAAATCTTTGTATAAGTACTTCAGACTAAATATAAATGCTAATCAGGACTTAATGTCTCATTCATTCACTCCTATCACTTACACACATGCATTAATAATTTGTTAGTCAATCAAAATTGTAACTATCCTTAAGTGGCTTTTCATAAGAAATCATGATATTCACAAGATCAGTAGGATTTATTATACAACACACTATTTCTTTTAATTTTAATAACATGAACCTAGCTTTTTTCCTTGAAGGCAAACATTTGTGATGAATGTCTCCCAATTACTCAGTTAGGCCATGTTTTTATGAAGCAACTTGGTTGGAATGTCATTATATCCTTTTGACACGAAGGTAAACATTTATGATGAATGTCCCCCAGTTACTCAGCTACATCACATTCTCAACTGGCTATTAGCCCTATTGATAACCCGATTTGTCTCAAAAAGTGTCAATGGAATAGTTATTTATTTAAGATTTACACACACATTATATATATATTGTACATCCCCTCACCAATAGGAAGGGTATATTGATAAATTGCCATGTTTAGGAGTGTTTAAATGTGCAGCGACATATGC
>JAOQMP010013699.1:0-12958 GCA_027563575.1 Erythroxylum pedicellare
GAGGATTTAAAGCTGTAGCAAAGGAGTCGGTAATACTCTTAATCTTGTTTATGTTTGTATTATCCTTATACCATATCATGTATGGATTGACATAATGATTTGGATTTGTTACTTCCGCTGGAAAAATGATTTCTTAAAAGTTTTGAAATCTACCATTTCTTCAAATATAGCATGCTTTCTTTTTTCGATCCAACACTTAAGACGATGCAACTCTTAAGAAGAAGCAGAGTCAACTTAAGACGATGCAACTCTTAAGATGAAGCAGAGTCAACTTAAGATGATGCAAATTCAACTTAAGATGATGCAACTCTAAAGATGAAGTGGAGTCAACTTAAGATAATGTAAAGTCAACTTAAGATGATGCAACTCTTAAGAAGAAGTGTCTTTACAGACGATACACCTTGACAAACGATACATCATTACAGACGATGCATTCTTAAGAGGAAATAACGTCATTAAAAACAATGTGACGTCATCACAGACGATACGCCTTTATAGACTATATTTGTTGGTAGACGATGTATCTTTATAGACGATGCATTCTTATGACAAAATGACATCATCACAGATGATACATCTTGACAGACGATGTATCATTACAAACGATGCATTACCCTTTCTAAGGACCATAACTTTCAATCTCGAGGTCCAAAATTTCTATATTATATATCGTTAGAAAGCTAAAAGAAAGATATACAGCGTTCTTAAAGACCCCTTGGTCTAATTTATCCTAGATCAAACCAGATTTTTATCTGAAGTTGTAGTATAAGTTTTACCCTTAAGGAAGACTTAAAATTTTACATCTCGCAAACTTAGAATGTCCTGAGCTTAACCATTTAGTTACCAATTGACTTCATTAAACTCGCAAGTCTCATCTTGTTTGTCTTATCACATCCAACTACACTTGATCATTCATAATTCCTGAACTTCCTCTCCATATATCTCACTTAAGCATACGTATGTATATATATATATATATATATATATCCATAATTTATGCTCAAAAACCATATGTTCAAGATGATAGTCATCTCAATATCATCCATACACAATTCATATTTCCTTAACCTCAAAAGAATAAAGTTTTACAAATCTTTGATGGCATTCTAAGCCAACTTTCAACATCATCTCAAAGTCTCAAATTACAACAATTATTAAACAAATAAACTTGGTATGCAACTATAACATTGTGCATTCCCAAAACCACCTCAAAATATAGATTAAGCAAATTTGGAGAATTTCCTTTAGGCTCTTGATCACTTGATCTCTTAGCTATCACCTGAAGATGGGATAAAAAGGGGGTGAGCTTAAAAGCTCGTGGGTAGCAATTTATAACAAAAAAATAAGCAAAACTTTTGAAACCATTTTACTTGTGATAAAAGTTTTCATTGAGTTGATAAAACACATGTTTATTAGGCTTTCGGCCAAAATCCACAAATCACAAAACATGAATGCTTCAAACTTGCTAACATAACATGAGCATATAAGCACATCAGAATAGTTCAGGTGGATCCAAAAAAAGAACGTACTATACATTTCCCATAAGGGTCCCGTGTAGTCGTGAACAAAACGTACTAACGCAATCCCACATAATGGTTTTGTATAGCCGTGAACTTATGGGAGTCCATGAAGGAGCTCCATGCCACTAACGGGTAGGTGAGAGAAGCCTTTAACTTGGTCAACTTGCAGTGACGAAACTTAGGGGACCACCACAAACCCACATAACACACATTTCATAACTTGTAAACTTGTTGCCCAAAAAGGCACATTTTCTTAAGCTTGCTTTTCATATACTTGAAAACCATTCTTAAAAACATGATTCCATCAACATGGATCTTTTCAGAAATCATTTGCGAAGTCTTTTTATCAAACATCAACACAATTCATGTAATAAACATATGACATATTTCACAAATCATTTAAGAATAATGAATGCAGCACTTATGATGCATTTAAAATCAATAAACTTCTTGATTTAAAGAAAAACAGTAGTGGCTTATTTATTTTATTATAAACATGTACCCACCTTGATTTCCTTAGAGACTTGCTCAAAATCTCTTCTCTTTACAAACAACCTGAGGTATCAAAGGTTCTTTCCTGTTGTATCTTTAATGTGTACTCTGTGAGATGATCTAACTGAAATATGCCTCTTTGATCCCCTTGGTTCTTTACCAAATGAAGAGATCATTGGCTCAAATGGAAGCTCTTCTCTTCCTCTACCTTTTTCTCTTCTTGAACCACCTCAAACTCTCTCCTGAAAGCTAAGAAAATTGGAACCCTAACTTGTTTTCTCTTCTTTCTCTCTTTCAATTTTTTTCGTGCTTCTCTCTCTTCTCTCTTTTCTCATCCACACATCTAACTTCTTCTTAGAATATCCAAATCACGTTTTCTCCTTCCCTTAAATGTAAGACCACATTTTGGTCTTGTCATTCCAAAAATACCACTGCTCTTCTTTGGTCTTCCTATTTTGCCCCTTCTTTCATTTTCCTCCTAACTCTTTTAATCTTCTTAAACACCATATTAACTCCACAAACTTTCATAAAGATCTTATAATTGATGTAAATCATACTTATTCATCAAGAAAAAAGTTTGGGGGCCAACACCCTGGAACTAGTCGAACAAGTCATCAATTTGTGGCAGAGGATAAACATCTGCTATGTTCCATCCTTCTTTTTAACAAACAGAACCGATGCTCCCCTTGGTGATGAACTCGGCTTTATGTAACCCTTGTCTAACAATTCTTCCATATGTTCCTTAAGCTCATTCAGCTCAGCTGAAGCCATTGTGTACGGTGGTATAGTGTACGGTACCTAAAATTAGATCAATGGCAGACTCAATTTCCCTCACCAGTGGCAAACCATGTAAATCTTCTAGAAACATGTCTGAAAATTCCCTCACAATCATAGCATCTTCCAACTTCCCTTTAATAACATCAGTGTCCATAATGTGTGCCAAGAAGGCTTCACACCCTTTTCTCATCATCCTATTAGCTAGCAAAGCCAAAATAATTATTGGCGATAGTGTTCTCCTATCTGCTCTAAAGTTCACCTTCTCGCCATTTCCCAAATCAAATCCTACCTCCTTAAGGCTACAGTCTAACTTCGCATGATATTTCTCTATACTATCTATCCCAAGTATGACATCTAGCCCTTATAGGTCTAGAGGTAGCAATTCCACTACCATTCTAGTACCATTAAAATTGAGTTCACAACCTCTATATATATGATTGATTATCATATCTCTCCCTAGAGGAGTACTAACAATCGAAGGACTATCCATTGGCACCAAATTCACACCATGTAATGTCATACTTGTAGAAACAAAAGAATGCAAGGAACCAGAATCAATCAGTGAATACAATTTTGAATTTAATAACTGAGCTATACCCGTAAGAACTTCAGGCGTGGCTGTAGCTTCCTCTGTGGTCATATCAAACACTCTAGCCTTGTCCTGACCCCTTAGACTTCTTGGAGGAATAATCTTTCTTGCTACTCCAGAACTGCCCACTTCAGTGACTAGCCTGGGTATCTTGGGACAGTCCCTGATCATGTGTCCCTTCTCCCTATACCGAAAACATGCTTTGAGTAACTTGAAACACTCTCTCCTGTAAAATTTCCCACAATGCTCACATTGGGGGTTTGTGTACCTACTCCCCTCCATCCTTCTATTGCCCCCTGCAGTTGAGGCTTGCACTTAAACTTCCTTGGCTTGCTTGCTCTTAGTGGAGCCACTACTTTCGACCTCACTTTGTGTATGGAAACTCCTCATACTCCTCTCAGGCATTGGAGCACTCGTTCATTTCTTGGAAGACTATTCCCAATTCTTTCTCTTTCTACTCACTTCATTCTTTATGTTCTCCAATTTTTTAGCCTAGAGTGCAGCATTTACCAACTGCTATTAATCACAAAAATTGTGGATCAAGACTTTCTCCATCCTAGATGAAGGCCTCCCTCAAACTTGAGGCACTTATCCTTCTCATTCGCAACAATGTTGGCCGCATACTGTGAAAGCTAGGTGAACTTTAGCTCATACTCACTCATACTCATATCCCTCTGTGTAAGATTCAGAAACTCCTTGACCATTTTTTTTACATAAACTCTCGAGAGGTACTTCTTCCTGAAAACTTCTACAATGTCTCTCCATAACAATACCTGAGGCATGACCTGACTGCCGGGCACTGATTCTCACCAATAAATTGCGTCTCCTTATAGCAAGATCATTGTATAATCTAACTTCTCCTCATCAAAGCACTTCATCTGAAGTAGGACTCTCTCTGTCCTCTTTAACCATGCTTTAACCTCTGCAGGATTGGTAGTCCTACTGAAGTCCACAGCCCCATACTTGCAGAGCTTGTCATACTGCCCACTCCTTTCCACTGGAGCTTGCACCATAACTTGTGACCCTTGGCCCATGACATACGTGAAAGCCTGAGAAAAGGCTTGAAAGAACCGTGGATCCAGAGGGTTTACATGATGCATAGGAGGAGGAGGTGGTGGCATTTCATATTGAATACTAGGTATCTCAGAATCAGGAGCAGAATGTGTCCCCGTATCTTGTGGGACATAAGATTCATCGGCGCTCCCTTGACGAGAGCAAGATCGAGTTATAGCTCCTCGAGTTCTCTTTCGAGGCGGTATAATCACTCCTTAAATTGAAAACCATTCAAAACCTTTAGTTCATACTTCATGTCAAACAACTTCAAAACTATGTGAAACAATTCAAATCATATGAAACAATTTCAAATTAAGTGCAACAATATTAGAACAATGCATGTTGTTCATTTAAAACAATGCAGTCGTTCATTCAAACTAATACATGTTCATTTCATAATTCAAAGCTATCCATTTCATGCCAAGGATTCTCCTAAACCTAGTTGCTCTGATACTATAAGTGTTGGGCACCCCGCCTCAAGAGACACAGACCCGACGTCCGAAGTGACATCTAAACATGCATCTCACGAGGGTGGGGAGCCCACACTAGTCAGACGCTCGAATCACAACTTAACATCTTTTAAAAAAAATGTACCTCCATGTCTCTAGTTTATTTTGAAATAAGAATCATCTCATTCCGAGCTCTATAGCTCAAGATATGATTAAAAAGCCAAAGTATTTTCATAACTAATTCATGCTTTTCCAACCAATACCCTCACTTTGTTTCCATCAATCTTTTTCAATCAACACCAAAAGCTACCAATTATTATTAAGAGATAAAGGAATATGTTAGGAAGCTATTTCTTTAAAAATCAAGTCATTTGGAGGTCGGACAACAAAGTTATGGCCAAAAGAATAAAACATGTTCAAGTTTGGTACGTGACTTTTAAAGGCAAAAGATTTTTTAAAAGGGTCAAACTTTCAATTTAATGTATTTGTCCCGCATGTTCCCCCCTGCAGCATTACTAACTTACAATAATCATATATCTTAATTCCAATATCCAAAAATTCATACTTTATATCATTAGAAAGCTAGAAAGATAATATACAACTTTCAAGAAGACAAATTTATCTAATTTAGCCTAGATCAATAAAGTTTTTCTCCAGAAGTCAGAACACAAATTTTACCTTTATGAAAGCTTGAAAATGCAATGCACAAACTTTGAGAGTCATAAGAAAAAACACAATCATATTTCATTATCATCAAAACATTAATGGGCATTTGGAGCCATAATACATCGTTTCGTAAAATCTAAAATACAAAAGATACTTGAAATGCGACTACAGCCTTGTGTTTACAAAATCTAGCTTAAAATACAGAAATTTGCAAATTCGGAGTGATGCTGGGACTCTTGACTATTCGATCTCTTGCTTAACACCTGAATATGGGAAGGAGAATAGAGGTGAGCTTAAAAGCTCGTGGGTAACAAGTTTATAATCAGAAACAAGCAAAACCATTGAAATACTCAATGTCATAATTACTTTGCATCAAAATCCATAAAACACATAGTTCCCAAATTCTCACATTATCAAGCAATTCATTAGCATCATAAGTCATGAATCATCAACCTTGTCAACACATTCTAAACATATAATCACATCAAAAATGGTTTGGGTAGGTCCGTAAACATAACGTACTAACACATTCTCACAAAATGGTTTTATGTAGTTGTAAATAGAACATACTATCACAATCCTACATAATGGTTTGTGTAGTCGTAAATATGAGGGAGTCTATGAAGGAGTTTCGTGTCGCTAGCGAGCGAGTATGAGATGCCTTTAATAAATCAAAGTGCACTCGACATAATAGAGCGAACTACAACAAACACATAATCATACATTTCACATCTTGTAAACATGTTACCTAAAATGGAACATTTCTGAAACATGATTTCATATCCACAATGTCTTTTAAGAAAACCATTTTCACATTCATTCCATAAATCATCAACACAATTCACATACCAATCATGTAGCAATTTCTCAATCATTCAAAGAAGCAATAAATGCAACATTTATAACACAATTGAGAACAATTAACTTTCTTGATTTTTAAAAAGTTCATGGCTCATAAATTTCCACCATAAACATGTAACACTTTCTCAAAGCATTTAAAGAGCAATAAATTCACATTTATAAGCTAGTTGGAAACATTAAATTTCATTTATTTGAAAGAAACATTAATGTCTTATTTACTCACTTATAAATGTGAAACTCACCTTAAATTCCTTGATTAAAACTTGCTTAAGAATGCCTCTCCTTTTGCTCCTTTTGCCCTTCTTAATTTCCTTTAACAATGACAAAATTTCCTTTCAATTGGAATTCAAATTGAAGACCTAAGGAACACACATTCACTAAAATTGATTCTAGAATATTTAAACTCATGCATTTCCTAACTTTTATGAACCAAAACCCTTCCATAAATCCAAATGGTTCAAAATGGGCTTACCTTGATTCTTCACCCAAATAAAGGAGTTTTTGGATAAATTGAAAACTCTTCTTTCCCTCTTTCCTTTTCTCTTCTTGAATAACCCTAAAATCTCCCTTAAAAACTAAGAAAAGATGAACCCTAGCTTGATTTCTCTTATTTTCTCTCCTTTCTATTCTTCTCTTCGTATTTTTCTCTTCTCTCTCCCTTACTCACGTTTTTCTCTCTTCTTTAGGAATAAGATAACATTTCCTCTTCCCATCTTGACCTTAATGATTGTAAAATGTCTACTTTACCCCTTCCTTTAATGCTTTATGGTCTTTATCCTTAAATGATCTTCCAAAAATGCCCTTCGTCAATACACTCTTACTAATTTAATTCAACTAAACCATATAATAAAATCCTACTAAAATTTACATAATAAGTAAGTCCAAATAAAATAATTAATCTAGTATGACCTCAAAATTTATTTAAATCATGCTTAATAAATAAAAAAATTCAGGGGCCAATAATAGCACTAATCTTAATGAGCATGCCATTCATGTGAAATGTGTCTTTGATGTGTTGAGACAAGAGAAATTGTATGTGAACCTTAAGAAGTGTACATTTTGCATTGATAGGCTAGTATTTTTGGAGTTTGTGATCAGTTCTCAAGGGGTTGAGGTTGATAGGGAGAAGGTGAAGGCTATTCGAGAGTGGCCAACACCTAAGAGTGTGAGTGAAGTAAGGAGTTTTCGTGGGCTTGCTAGTTTTTATAGGAGGTTTGTGAAAGATTTCTCTACCACTGCTGCTCCTTTGACTGAACTAGTCAAGAAGGAGAAAGGTTTTTCATGGGGTAAGGAACAAGAGCATGCATTTGCATTGTTGAAGGAAAAGTTATGTTCTACTCCTATTCTGTGATTGCCTAATTTTGATAAGGCTTTTGAAGTTGAATGTGATGCTTGTGGGATTGGTATAGATGATGTGCTTTTGCAAGAAAACAAATCAGTAGCATATTTCAACGAGAAGCTGAGAGGCGCACAACTCAACTAGCCGACCTATGACAAGGAGTTGTATGCTGTTGTGAGAGCATTAGAGGTATAGCAACACTACCTCTAGGCTAGAGAATTTGTCATCAAGACGAATCATAAGTCCTTAAAGCACTTAAAGGGACAGGGTAAGCTGAGCAAGAGACATGTCACTTAGATAGAGTTTTTGAAGATATTCCCCTATGTCTTACAGTACAAGTAAGGAAAGAAAAATGTGGTAGCCGATGCACTATCTAAGAGGTATTCTTTAGTTTCTACTCTTACTTCTAAACTGTTAGGGTTTGAGCAACTTAAGGATATGTATGCTTCTAATGATGATTTTGCTACTGTGTATAATGCTTGTGAGCATGTTGCCTTTCAAAAATTCTATAGGCATGAGGGCTATTTGATTAGGGGTAGCTAATTATGCATGCCTAACTGTTCATTGCTTGCTTTATTTATGCATAAGGCCCATAATGGTGGATTGATGGGTTATTTTGGGGTTGCTAAGACACTGGACATTTTGTATGAACATTTCTATTGGCCTGATATATGTAGGGATGTTGAGTGTGTATGTGCCACATGTATTGTATGTAGACAAGCAAAATGTACTGTTAAACCCTATGGATTGTATACCCTTTACCTGTGTCCAGTAAACCTTGGGTTGATATTTCTATGAATTTTGTTTTAGGACTGGCTACAACAAAGAAGGAGTATGATAGCATCTTATTTATTGTTGATCGATTTATTAAGTAAGATGGCGCATTTCCTTGCATGCCATAAGACTGATGATGTCGTGCATGTTACGGATTTATTCTTTAAGGATGTTGTTAGATTGCATGGTCTTCCTAGGTCTATTGTTTCATATAGAGATGCTAAGTTTCTAAGTCATTTTTAGCGTGTGTAATGGGACAAGTTGGGTACCAAACTGCTTTATTCTACTACTTGTCATCCACAAATTGATGGTCAGACCGAGGTTGTCAACAGGACTTTGGGTACTTTATTGCGTGCTGTTGTGGGCAAGAATTTAAAAACTTAGGGTGATTGTTTGCCATTCATTGAATTTGCTTATAATAGATGTGTGCATTTTACCACTAGTTTTTCACCATTTGAGCTTGTCTATGGTTTTAATCATTTAACTGTTTTGGATTTGGTACCTTTACCCTTGCATAAGTTGTCTATTACAAATGGCAAGAGGAAAGTTAAGATGGTCAGGGAGTTGCATGAGAAGGCAAGACAGCACATTGAGCAGAGGAATAAGGTCCATACCAAACAACCCAACAAGGGGCGCAAGCTAGTGACTTTTGAACCTGGTGATTGGGTTTGGGTGCATCTGAGGAAGGAACGGTTTCTTGCCCAAAGGAAGTCTAAGTTAGATCCTAAGAGTGATGGTCCATTTCAGGTTTTGGAGAACAATGCCTACAAGATTAATCTGCCAGGTGAGTACAATGTTTCTACTACCTTTAATGTTACTGACCTTTGTCCTTTTGATATGGATTCAGATTTGAGGACGAATCTTCTTGAGGAGGGAGGGACTGATGTGAACAGGGCTATAGATCACCACGATGGGGGCGTATCAAAGGGAGCCCAAGGGAGAGAGCTAGCTATAACAGCTGGGCTCATGACCAGAGCTAGGGCCAAGAGGCTTAAGAAGGCCTTATATGTACATATAGGCCAACTTATGGAGAGGATGGAGCTAGCCAAGCCTATTGGAAGAGAGCTAGTTGGATCACAGTCCAAATTGATCCATTTCTCTTAAATGTTTAGACCAAATTCACTTAGGATTTGAAGACTATTGTGTTGGGCTATTCTTCGTCATTTGAAGCCCAAGAGGAGGCGCGTTTATGACCAAACTTGGCACCGCAATGAGACAAGACCTTTAGGCCCATGCTTATGATCTATTTTGGAGGGCTTCTATGTATTTTAAGCCCAAGTCTTTAAGCTTTAAGCCTAGGTATAAATACTTATATTTTAAGGTTTTGGAAGACAACTTTGATCATATTATTTTCTTGTGTGTCGCTGGCCATATTGAGAAGAGAAATCCCTCTTGCTCTTTTCAACTTAGGAATTAAACATCACTTATCAACCGAATCAGATTATGGCATGATTTTGACCCTAAACAACTTTTTTGGTTTGTTCTTTACCCGTTATCTAGGTTGCTCGAGACAAGTTCTTCGTGAGGTTTAATAGGTAAATTTGAAACCCTACGTATCGGATTTAATTTTGGTTAATTCAAATCTACCCTCTTCTTGTTTCTTTGAATTCGAACTTTTCAATCCTTCAATTCCGTGGTTTTCCATCAAAGCCGACACTTCCATTATCACATTAAGGAGTTTCGAACAATCCCTCTTCGCCCCTTCCATGCATGTGTGTTACTAGTGATGGTCATCATAATGAATATGCAGATTTGATGAGGTTATTGTAACTCAAAATCAAGTGACTCTAAAGATTGGGAAGTTTTATAAAAGAATAAGGAAAGATATAAGTTTCAAAAACCTGATCACAATACTCGACATTTTGTTGTTGGGATAAAGTTCACTAGTTATAGTAATTTAAAAGTTATTTATTCGAAGATACACCATAATGAGTGGTTACAACATAAATTGAAAGACAATTTGTATAACAAAGATGAAGGCTTAATATAAGCCAAATTGTCCATGTAGGATATATGGTAGTTAGTTAACCATTGAGAAGACTTTTGTTACAAGGATATTTAAGAAATAGCATAATGTGGGAGATTAATGAGAAATAGACAATTCACTTCTAATTAGCTAGCTAGGGAGTTAGGAGGAGTCCAAAATGGAATGTCATAAAAAGTCTAAGTGATATGCATTAAAGAAGTTAAGAGGCCTAATAAATCATCACTCCATGTAGTTATGAAAATGAGCTACAAAAGAGTAATTCAAATGGATTGTTCACTATTGAAAGAAGAAAGTTCATTTTAAAAATATTTATGTTGGCTTTGAAACGTTAAGAGTTAGATTTTGAATCGGTTGTTTAGACAGATCATTTGGAGCATTATTAACATCGTAGAAATAATCAAACGTTTCTTATTTTTTGGTAATAGTGTAAAGAGAAAATTATGATTTATGGAGTTGATTTTTTTAATTTATATGATAGCTGGTAATGGTTGGATAGCTATAAGTGGCTAACAAAAGGTTAGTTAATGTTTAATTATTTTCTAATAAATTTTTAATTATTTGCTAATAAAATGTTAATTATTAATTATTTGCATATATTCTTATGTTTCTACGTATTGTTTGTAAGTATGTTAATAATTATAATTGTTTTCTAAGAATGTGTTAACCTCAAGCTCATGCATGTTGTATAGGTTTATATTTGCATAGATTATTATAATTGTTTGCATACCTTGCTAGTTAATATCATTTGTTTCATTTTATTTTGTAGGGTCTAGTGGATGTTTAAAATCATTTTTTACCTACCATCCATGAGTGAGATACTCTCTATTCTTAAAAGAGAAACCTTTTGCACTGTACATTCATCCCCATAAGAAGGATCAGAGACAATGACCTTGAGGATAACCAAAAAAAAGGGAAAATGTCAGGAGAGAAGAACCACAAAACAAAAAAAGGAAAAAAGAACACGAGAACCACAGCTTATCATATGTGTTGCCCATCATTTACGTGATATAGATATTCTCGAGCGCGGTACAGGAGAGTAGTAAGACAAACGCTAAGACGAGGAGGCGAGATGGGAGTGGTGGCGCAACAAGTTAGTGGTATGGGGTAGGGAGAAAGGCAACAGACAACAACAGGGATGTATATAAAATGAATGTATATTATCTGACATCGCATCGTGTGTTTTTGTCTTCGGTTTTGCTGTACAAAGCAGGTCTCGGGAACTATGCAGCCAACAGTATGCTAACTTTCACCAAGTAAAATAGCTCTTAGACACCTTCTGCAACTTCACAGCCGCAATATCAGCCCAATGGTGATACATCGGGTAAGAGCTATACATAGATATATATTGTGTCCTTTATTGTCTTAGTACTATATCTATGGCACGAGGACACAGCATCAACTCACAATGACCAGCATCCAGGTGCACATTTTTACCTTTTGCTTCCTTAAATTTCTATTAGAGTTTGTCACCTGTGTCTATGGCCTTTTCCATGTTAGTCCACTGTTTATAGTCATATTCATGAGTGGCAGAACCAGTCTTACTGATAGTTGCTTATGTTTGCTTGCCTCCCAGTGTGATCTCTTTTTTTTGGAGTAGTGCTTTGTAAGCTCGTAGTTATTCTTCTGGATTGTTTTTTAGGCCACGAGCAAGTTATTTTTTTTAATTACCGGAACATAGTTTTTAACGTCTAACTTCACCGATGAGCAAGTTAGCTTGGGATCTTCTTTACTTCACTGTAGCACTTGTCAGCCTAACCAAGCCAGTGTTCCAGATGGGAAGGCTCGGCATCATACACAATTTTCGATAAACTTTATTTCACTTTCATAATGTCTGACACACGTCCCCTCATTAGCTTCCTTGAGCCTCCTGACAAGAGAACCGTTGGCAAACTTGACGCTTCAACTGATACAAGATGCTTCCTTGATACCTCACCCTATTGTTAAAGCCTTGTTCATTAAATTCTCTCCTCAATTCTCTCCTCTGCGCATCGCTCTTTCTCTCTGGCAGGCCTCACAGACTAACGTGGTTTGATTTTTTTGTATGCTTCCTTTTAGACCGTTCTTATGTCTTCATGTTTGTTTTCCTAAGTCCTTTGCATTTTCGTTTTTGCCATCCCTTTCAATTACATCTACAGTTTTTTAGTGTCCTTTATAAGAATTTTCCCCTTATTTTTTCTTAGTATTGGTATTCGTATTAGTATTAATATTAGTATTAGTCTTAGTATTGGTGTTAGTACCAGACTTAACTTTTTAATTTCGTTTGGCTATTTACTACTATTATTACTATTTATCCTAATTATATTTTATTTCTTTTAATACTCTTTCATTATTTATTGAATTTTCTAGTATTTAGTTTTTGTTGTTGTTGTTGTTGTTTATTATTATTATTATTATTATTATTATTATTATTATTATTATTATTATTATTATTATTATTATTATTATTATTAT